>CAIGRO010256844.1:0-14590 GCA_903798355.1 Fraxinus baroniana
CCCCCCCCCCCCACACACACCACACCCCACAAACCAAACAACTCTCTTGCTGTTAGCCTATCTCATGTCCCACGAAAATGATCGAGTACCAAAATAGACACAGAACAGAAATAGAAAGATGCATATCACAACTTCTTATACGCTCATTTGAGAATTAGTCAACACAAAAATGCCTGAAGTTATTGCATACTGAGGGTACTCACAGTTGCATCATTGCATAATTCACATTTTCTTCCTGCTCATCATTTATCAAACATCCAACCTGGAATTTAGCATTTCAATTAATGAAACGTGTCAAGAGTATGCCTTCTCCATCAAAATAGCACGACCAAGGAAATTGTTCACTTGACAATCTAACAAGACGCTGAGCATCACAAGCAAAACATTGGTGTATGCAAGTATGAATGTAAAGGTTTCCTAAAATAATTTTTACCCCATGTATAGAGTATATTTAAATCATTTTGCAATTCCTCACGACTTCAATCAAATTGTTATAAGCCGTCGCCACCCTCACCATCTTCCTATTATATTCCAAAATAAATAAGTAGATTACATGAACCATATATTACTTACTAATTCTCATTGATTTGTAGTCTTTAGACTTTCGAAAAGTAAAACTAGCTATCAAAGAAAAGTTCACCAAACTTAAAGTCTTTGAGTCAGTATACCGATTCATCGGATAGATGAGATGGGAAACTGCAGATAGAAACCTAATACCCAATTTTCAGCAAACATAAGATCAGCATCACAGAAAACCTGACAAGAATATTGTTTTTCCAGTGCCTTATACATTCCCTGCATAGTTGACCATTCACAAATCCTAACAGCAAAATAGCTATAAGGATATTATTCACCTTTCACGGTGTAAAAAATTCTGGCATTTTCCATAGTTTTTTCCATTTCATTACGGTACTACGTGGAGAAAAAGGGATAAAAGAAATAGCTAACTTGTATTCAGTTGAGTTCAATAAGCACATAATGTGAGATATTTCATTCACAACCCTCAGTGTTACGAACATTTGACAACAAATTACTTGAATTAACCTGGTTCACCGAAACCATGGATCTCAAATCTCAGTGTCACATCTCCAATTGGTAACATGATTTTTGGGCTTGAGCGAAACATAGTTTAGGCATAAATGTCAAAACTAGCATGCACACCCTGCTGCACTGAAACACCTAGAGGAAAAATTTAAAAAAGAAATCATTGTGAAGAAAGGACCGTGCACACCATTGAGTATTTTTCGAAACTAGACAACCTAAAAGACCTAACAAAGTTGTTTACCATATTGATCGACATAGTTAAAGTAAATGGTCTCATATCCATATGTAGTTTGGTACCAAATTCTTCCATTGTGAGACATATCCCAAAAGTCAATTACGAAAGAAGTCTGCTATCTAGTCTTGCCATCTACATAATTTACACACCTTTACACTCATGATGTATCAACCTTAGCTTGTATTACAGTTACTCCATTCAAATATCTGGGGACTATTTTTTAATCAAAGAAACATCTATATAACAGTTAACCATGAGGTCCATCATCGCAGATAGTACACAAGCATTTTGCATGTAAAAGCTAACAAATACACACTTTAAAGAAGTATTGATGCTAAGTTCTCATTGTAGATGTTGGAAGCTGTTTTTTATCTTTAACAACCAGATATGCCATGTGATTTCAGATTGAACTTATAGTTGACACTTTATAGTAGATCAAGTCATGATTCAGTATCAGAACATTAATCTGACTTTTTAATATGATTTTAGACAAGGTAGAGAATTATCACTTGTAAAGTTCCAATATGGGCAAACAGAACAAGACTCACTTTATATTTCTATGTTTTTTGGGGAAGGAATACCTCCGTCTCTGAATTGTATTAGAGTTTTACAATTTAATCCTTCTTTTCGGAAAACTAAATTCTTTATTACTGGTGTATGAGGCCTCCTTATCACCTTTGTCTCTATTATCTATAAAATATTTGTGTAGGACTCTGGTCCACAGTGGATCCCAAAAAATGATTTCATTTCGTCATCTGTTTCCTCTTCCTCCAAATACTAAATATGGGCAAGACCATGAAACCCTGTAAACTTTGTTTGGTCAATATCTCAGAGATTATATTAGCAAATGAAGAAAGAAAAGGTCCCGAGATGAAATACATAAAGGCAACTCTTTTTTTATTTTCCATTTCCTGTGAAATCTAAATACTTAATCAGCATGCATAACTAACTTTGCACTCGAGGGATAATGTGTCTCGAATTTTAAGATAGAAACACCACTTCTTAGACTTTCAGGTCCACATTCCTAATATTGCTCTATAGACCAACTTTCAGCAAACTATAAACTATCAGACCATTTATGATCCACATTTCTAATGCTGCAGCAAGGACAACCTTTTGGCAATCTAAGCCATCTAAATATTAATTTTTCATTTTCTTCATCCTAATGTACATCAACCCTTTTCAAAGAAAATTTAGTCTCGTATGCTAAATTACATACCTATGAACCGTGATGCAATAATCAAACTGAAATTTATATCGTGCTCCTTGGAGGTTAATTCCCAAGACCAAGAATTCTTAACATTTGATGCGCTCATCGCATAGATTTTGGGATATCAAACATATTGTCCCAAAACTATCTATGAGAACAAAAGTACGTGTTTCTAGAATGGTGTACACCTTTATAAACTAAGGAAGTTAGAATTTCTGTAACTTAATATAAGAAGAGCTTGTCCAGTCAGAACTTTCATTATTTCTCATGATTGAGAGAGCAATTGAGAAGATAAATTTAACTTACTGCTGCAGAAGCACCACGTATCTCCCTATAAGCTTCAACTTCATTAGGAAAAGCCTGTTCAAGCTCCTCAAGCAGGTGTCATTGCAAACTCTGCGTCACACGATAAAAGGATTATTCTACTTATTTCTCATTTATATGCAAGACATTCGGATCCCCTGTGTTGTGTAATTTGTAAATATGACACAAGGGGAAAAGATAAACTTTTGTTGAAAACACAAATAGCTTTTTTGCAGACCTTGCAAATTACTAGAGTAAATACAGAACTCAGTGAGGGATCGAGGCATTTGAGATGACATCCTTTGCTATTGTTACTCAGTTCTGAGAAGTATTCAAAATAAGCCAACAATTGATATGTAAATTAAGAATAGATAAAAAGTTGGTAGAGGCATTATTTTAAGATATTGACCCTTATGTTCTGATTTTTATCAATCTTTGCTTTGAAAATTTTGTTAAAACAATTATCAAAATCTTCATTTTACTTCTTGCAAACTACATACCGAGTTTTTTTACCTCGTGCAAACAGGTTATTCACTGCATGTTTATTTCCATTCATAATTTCCATCTTTTCCCCAAAGCCTTGCCCTTTTGCAATGAGATGTTTAAAAAAAAAAAAACCCTCTCAGAAACACGAAGATTTGCAAGAGTACGTGATTGCACATTGCTTGATTTGTTCGGTGTTATGTCATAAGATACATCATCTAACAAAGATACTCAGGAAGGAATTAAAATACGCAAACTTTGCATATAACTGAACATCATAATGCACTGATCAGGAATCTATAATAGAACTAGTTCAACAAGAAAAATCAAACGTCATCATATAACTAGAAAGTGAGATGGATTTTTAACTAAAAAATAACCTTGAATAAGCCCCTTTTTCCACTTTTTTGATCTGGTATTTAGCAATAAAACTATTTAACACATTCCTTGTAAATTCATCCAGATTCTTCCCTAGCAACGAGGCGGGTGGAATGGGCGACCATTCCCACTCTTGTCCGTTGAATATTTTTGTTACCTTGTGCCGCCACCATACCCGATTAAAACGAAACAGGATGGGGAGGGGACGGGGATAAGACAGGCCACCTTATCGTCCCATTTATTTATTTTTATTTTTATTTTATTTTTATTTTTGTTTTATTTTTATTTTTATGTTTCTAGTTCGTAAATATTATTACTTTTTCCAATTTATTAAATCCCTTATTTTTATTTGATAAAAAACTTAAATTTGAAATTAACTTTAAATTGACGGGTAGCAGGCCATCCCCACCCTGTTTATCCGGTTAGGCAAGTAATTCCCTCCTCATTCGAGACGAGCCCGCAAACATCGGGTTGAAAGATTTTTTTTGTTGAAACTTTAAACTTCTAGAAATTGAAAACCTAATTATTTAATTGTCAAGACTTTCCATGTCAAATCATCAAGAAAGTTAATAATACAAAATATACCTTAATTCTTTGAGAATTATTCTTTATTACTGGATCTTAATTCCGGATCTTGAATCTTGAACTGCAATCTATTCATATTTGGATTCTTCACTTTTTAATCTTGAATTTTGCCTCCTTTAATTCTTTAATTCTTGTTATTGATACTGTTTCTCGATTCATAGTCTTGATTCTTAAATTCTTTCGTCTTGATTTTCGATTGTGGATTGCTTGTTCTTGATTTTAGGTTTTGGATCTTTCTTTTCAATATATTTTCTCTTGTATTCTTGTTTTATATTCTTGTGTTGATGGAATAACAAAAAAAATATGAGAAGTTACGTATGAATTGAGGACCATAACCCATAGTTTCCATATGTATTTGACTCATTGTCAAATACAATCATAATGGATCTAGTCTTTACACATGTAATTCGACTCACACTCTATTTAGATGCCATAGCCCAACAATTTAATTCTTTATTAAATCACTTTAATTGGACTCAACTTTAATATAACCACAATTAATTACCTAGGCCCACATGACAAATTAATAACACATTTTTTGCCATTGTTGTTCTTCCCTTCCTCTATCGATCTACAAACCCCCGAAATTGCAAATCACATTGTTAAATCATGCTAAAACTAAGTCTAGTCAATAATAAAGGAATCCAAAAATGACGAAATTTAAGAGAGAGCCTTTCCTATTTTAAGAACCTCCACGTGCCCCTCAATATTACACTTCTCGGCCAATTGTTTATACTATCCAGCTCCAGCACCAAATTATTCCTTCTCCACATAATAAAGAAAAAATATAGATGCAAGAAAAATGGAATTAACCCAATATAAATAATGTACAAACGGAATAAGACTATAACTTACCTACGTTGGGAAGCTATGTAGAAGGAAGAGACGGTGAGGTAGAGCTGGTAGGATGCCGATTGTTTTCCGAATAGAATTGATGACGTCGGTCAGGTTTTGTTTTAGATCGGCGGCGGCGGCGGCGGATGCAACGTTAGATTGAGAAATTACGATTCCGTTACTTACCACCGGCTGATGTGGTTTGATAGTCCATGTTTCTAATTGGTTCCGGTTCTAGCTTTTGGGTACATGCTGTAAGACAAGAATATAAATAAAATTATTACTTAAAAAATAACAATTGACAAAGAAACTCGAAAATAAGTTTAACACTAAATCAATAATAATAATTGTGACTCTTTTTCGACATGGCAATGCTACACGTACAAGGCCACGTCTGCATGTGTTTCCTATCACAGGGGGAGCACATGGCACGTATAGGGCGACGTGGCCCCTTACGCACAACATTACTCTTTTTGACAAACACTTGTTACATTCAAATAATTAATAAATTTTATTGTATAATTTTTTTTTTTGATTGTAATATATTTATTAGTGAATGATAATTATACCCTTTACAGTCCTAGTTATTATTATCATTGCATCATTTGCATGATTGCATTATTTGCATCCCTAATTCTTCCCTACAAATATGAAGATTTGGTTGACGATAAAATACATACACAAGTCTATTGACTTTTCTATTCTTCTTTTTTTTCCTCTCTATTTTATAACACGATATGCTTTAATTCAATTTTTGGCCATACTTATTTTCTTTTTTAATACTTTATTTTCATATTTTCATTTTAAATAATATATTTACTTAATAATTCCAACAATGAATTAATTATACAATTCTCAAGTTTTTAAGATGTAAAAACTATACTATTTTCAATAGTTTCAAATTTCAACTAAATAAGTCATACTTAATAGATTGATAGGAATCTCATATATGCTTTCGAAATTTTCAACAAAATAATGAGTTTCAGGATCATAGTTACATAATGTGATATCATCATAACTTAAATTTTGATTAACTTTATATCAAATAAAGTCATTTTTAACTTTTATACAAATAAAATTCTGAAAAAATTGCAGCAGCAATCCCTAACTTGTTTATTTGTGTAAACTTTACCCTAACATACAATTTATGTCAACAAAAGTCCCCAACCTTTCAAAAATATACAGCTAATGTCCAAATGGATGGAAACCATCCATATGACTAACAAAAGTGGACTTTGACTCATTTGAAATTGGTAAAATGGAAACTTTGTTATTTTATACATAAAATAAAATAATTTAAAAACCAGAAATAAAATAAAATAAAACAAAATAAAATAAAAAGGAAAAAGAGAGAAAAAAATAAACCTTTAGCATCACCCGACACCACCGTCGGCACAGCATCCCTTTTCCCTCCATCACCACAACCTCACCACCACCATAGAATCCATACACCAAAACCACCAAAAAATCGTCATCACCTAACCACCATCTCGACACCTATTTACACCACCATAATTTCTTTTCCCCATCTCACAATAAGGGCCAACACTACAGAAACTCATGAAAGGGACGCCAATTTCACAAAAAAAAAATGGTGGTCTAAAGTGAAGAAAAAATGAGAGATAAAAAGTGCATCGATTGTTTGTCCCAATTTTGTTGAAATACCTGTTTGACCTATGATAAACTCCACTTGTTTTGATTATAACAAATAATACACTTATGATTCTAACATATCTAGTATGTTGAGTTTTTCATGTATAAATACTCATTAAACACTCAAAGACACAAATCGTCATCAGCTGAAGAGCGTGCAATCAAAAGAGATTCGAGAAAAACAAGAAGAATCCTGAAGACTAGTATTTAGAAGTTGTCTATCAAAACCTCATTCACATGTAAAGATATACTTATCAATTCTTAGCAAAGAACATAAAGCTCGAACCACATTTCATAACTCATCACTTGCATAAAAACGTTTTAGAAATAAAAGCAATTTTGAAAAATGAACCACATTTCAAACTTCTTTTTGGTTCGTCCAATTGTTAGGTGGAATCTCATTGTACATAATTTTTCTAACTAACAAAGTAGTTAATATGAGATGCGTGATACTTTCAAGAATTACTTCGTGAAGAATATCTCCCTCCATAAAATATGTCTTCCTTTGAATTAGGTGTGATTGCTTGTTATAAATGAAGATTTGATTGCATGTTGCTTCTATAAAATACGGATAGTTGTGATTAATGTAGATTTTGCATTTCCATTAAGTATAAACACCATTTCTTGTGTGTGATTTAACGGCAATAATCTACATTTCACTAGTTGTTAGATTTCGTTGGATGGGATTTAGAACTTAAGAATATCCGATGATGAGCTATGTACCACGAATGCATAACAAGTACGAGAATTTCTAGAAACCCCATCAAGTATCCGACGTTGATTAATTAACTGTATAATTTCTCTAGTAGTTTTCTTTATTTCTTAGGTATCTACTTTAATCAAATTCATATTTCAAATGTCAAACGAGAATTATATGGAGACATACACTGCATGCATAATTCCATTTGGTGATCGTACACAATGGAAAGTTGACAATTACTGGTGTTGTGGTAAGATATTTCTCATTGTATCAAAAAGGTAGCAGGTAGGTCAAAGAAGATGGGAAAAGCACAAGGGTGGAGTTATTCCACCCAACAAGGTGTGAAACGTGTGGTAGAAATGGACACAGTAAGAAAATGGAAAAATATTCATCTCCTTTTCGACGTTCTTCATAAAACTCGAAAACTAAGATGATTTTCCAAACGTAAGCTCATAACTTGAATAGAGCAAGGGATAGTCAAAATTAATTTCACCATGGAACAAATTAAGAAAAATCTTGATATTTGTTGTAAATGGTAAGTTTATTAGTGAATGATAATTATAGTCCTGCAATCCTAGAAATTACTATCATCATATCCATAATCTTTTCCTATAAATATAATATTTTTATTCTCATTATAATATACACAAGTCTATTGACTTATATTTTCTCTTTTCACAATACGTTATCACACGAAAGCTTAATTCTTCAAAGCTTAGTGAAGATAGTAGTTTTTTTATAAGCATAATCATCTATCATGTGTACCAAAATTAATTTGGTAACACGTGAATCTTTATATACATATACTATAATTCAAGGTTAGTGCTGCTTTTTACCAAAATTAATTTGTATGTATCATTATACCACAACTAATACCCTGGAAAGCCACCACTGCTGTCATCCAATGTCATGTGAATTTTTTTTATAATATTCTGTCTCTTTGTAATCATACACATCACGTCTGCCGCAAATCCAAGAGGCTGCCATAATTTGTGTACCCGATTTGATTGTGGCATTTATTTACTTAATTTTATTTGTTAATGATATTCAAGATCATTAATCACTAAACTCATGTGTACATTCTTTCAACGTTTTCTATGCCAGCATAAACTCTCTCTCTCTCTCCCTCCCTCCCTCCCCTAGTTAATTCACTGTCGTAGGATTTCTTTTGCAAAATTTCACTTCACAGTCTTTTTCGTGCATAATGATTATTTTTATTATGTTTTGTCCTGTTTGTATAGTAATTAATATTTTTAACTTGAATAATTCTTTTATAAATTTTAAATTGATAATTTACAATGTTGTTGCTTATGAAGTAGCACAATATTATAATTAATATTCTAGAAGAATTTTACTTACTCTTAAAGAACGTGTACTATAATTTTTAATATTCCAAAAGAATATTGATATATAGTAAAATACAACGTGTTTCCAAATTAGCACATGTTTCAAAAAATATATTATTTTAAATTAATATTTTTACACACATTACTATATAAAACAAACATTTGTATTATTTTCCATTCAAATCTGCCATATTGAAACACAGTGCATTCAACACTATATGATGCAAATATTACTGCCATTGAAAATCAGCTTCAATTGAGCAAAGCATACATCATTTCAAATGCTCTTGTTAAGAACACAAAGCCTGAATATAGAGTTTCAAATGGTAATGTGCAATGGACAATATCTAGAAAGATGCGAATTCAAGAAGTGAACGAGAACCGCACGGAATGCTTGTTTTCAACTTACACTTTCACTACTTTTCATCAAGGTCACGCAACTGAGCAGAACATTACTCACTACAGATATGAACTCATATTTGTTCTAAATGCTCTCCCTGCCATTACCATTACAGCAGAACAACTAATTGAGAAAGACAAAAGCTCTTTATGCCTTGCTGAAGTAAACAAAAATTGAGAAAGACAAAAGCTCTTTATGCCTTGAAGTTTGACCTTAGCAGAATTACAATTAACTTCATGATGATTTCAATTTGAAACTTTGCTTTATTTTGTAGCGATGCTATTGCGTAAAAAATCCTCCATGAAGTTCGAACTCAACAGGAATGTATAACTGCCTTCATGATGTAACTTATCTATGATACTGTATAAATTCAAGCTTTATCAATGTCTAAATCAACCTCTGTTTACCCTTTATGTTCTAATTTTAAGCATTGTCTTAGTATCTCATATATCTTTTAGTACTAATAAGCGTAATATCTTCTATATATCTACGCTATTATATAGTCAACTACAACATGTCACGTGCATTACACATGCATCTTACTAGCATCATTACAAGTACATGTACATACAATACGATTTAAAATATAATTTTCAAGTTTTACAACTCAATAAAAAGAACATTACACAGTAATACCACCAAATATGTTAACAGTGGATCTCATTCTTATTGTGCTAACTAAAATAGAAACATTAACACAACAAGGCTACATCTTCTGGAATAAACATGAATCACTCAATCGAGAAAGTGCCTTCTCAAACTGATCCCATTTCTGCTCCAAGGTGCCAATGTACCCAATTGACATTCTCACTAACCCAGGCGATATGCCTGCCAATGCCTTCTCTTCTGCATTCATTTCACTGCTCGTGCTATTCCCAGAGCAAGACATAAGGGTCTCGTAGTACCCCAAGCTAACCGCCATGAATCCAAATTGAGTGCAATTCTGCAACAAATTCATCAAACGGTTAGCCCTTTCCTCAGTTTCCATATCCACGCATAGCATTCCTCCATAGCCATAATCTTTATTTGCCAAAGACTTCAGAACAACATGATCCGGATGATCTTCCAGGCCCGGATATATTACTTTCAAGCCTAGTCTCTTCATTCGGTTGGCATACACTAAGGCCCGATTGCAGTGCTCTTTCATTCTGAGGCTCAAGTGAGGAATCCTTTCTGAAAGTTCAAAAGCAAGTTTTGGGTTCATAGTTGGGCCCAATAACATAAGCGTTCCTTGATGAAGATCCATCATGGCATTCACCAGGCTGGCTGGCCCACATACAGCACCTGTGGTTTCCAGTGTAAATCAAACCTAACTTATTATTTTCATATGCGAAGAAAAGAAGAATGAAGAAGAAAAATAAATTAGACTATCTAATTTTCTGAAATGACCCCTAACTTCAATCTACAATATCTAATTTCTTCGTCCAAACAAGAGAGTCTAAAATGTATATATCTTCTATCTGAAGCGTAGTTTTAATAGCGATTTTTAAAAAAAATCAATCCATACTTGAAAGATTATTATTCATGAATTCTGAATTTTTTTTAAAAGAATAAAATTACACATGCCCTTTAATGAAATCTTTAGTTTACAATTTCTTATCTGAAATTGTTTTACTCATAAATGATATTTTACTTATAGTAATATTTAAATTAAAAGATTACACATAGTAATATTTAAATTAAAAGGTTATATGTTTATTTTAAATTTTAAGTTCGTATTTTTTACTTATAAGTAAACTTTAAAATTATAAGTTAATTTTGCACTTTTAAATAATTTTTACACATAAGTTAATTTTTTTACTGATAAGTAACTTTTATATATTGTAAGTAGTTTTTTTTATCTTATTAGTAGTATTTTAATCCATCGATTTGATGATTTGAGAGTGATCGGGTGATTTTTAAATTATCCAAAATCAATATCCAAAAAAATTAGAAAACATCGCTTTTTCCAACCTCTCATAAACTGTGCTACCCAAAATCGATCAAAACCAATGATAACAAACTCCCAAACAGGCCCCCTATTGTCTTGTTTAGGAGTAATCCAAACTCTAGAATCATGAAAACACGTTACAAAAGGCTCATTTGGTAAGACTTTTGAAAAATTAAAAGTTGATTCTAAGATCAAGAAGCTATTTTTAAATATATTTCAATAATTTTTTAAAAGTGTTTTGTTTAACTAAAAGAGTTTCTAAAGTAAGTTAATCTAAGATAATTTTCTCAGAATGCTATTCTACAAGCACAAGAAATAAAAATAAAAATTCTGTCTGTCAAAGGGTGTCCCCTCTTATTCAAGTATGGTATCCTCTAGAAGACAAAATAAAAATGAAAAAATCCGTACGCATGATATTGCCTCACATCTAATCTAGGGATAGGAAAACGGCTCGTCGATTCAAGTGGCTTGGGCTCGGCCCAAAAAAAGCCCGAGCCAAGGCAGCTCGTGGCTCGGTGGGGCCGAGCCCTTATTTTGGGGAGTTGGCTTGAGGCGGTTCGACTCGACTCGACTCGTTGACACCCCTATCTACGTCTTATTTCGGACCCACTTGTGTAACAAATCCAACTACAGTACTATGCCCCGTTTGAGAACTATTATTTTCAAACTCTTTTTTTACTACATATTCATTTTTCAATCAGACATTCAAACAATAAAATATTTTGAATGTAAATCCAAAATTTTCTAAACTTTTTTTTTTTTTTTTCTCAAATAATGGTTATCAAACAGGGCTTAATTGTTAAGAGAATAATTATATCACTGCACAATTTCCATACAAAGGTGGTGACAAAACTTTATGCTTGGCCTTTAGTTTAATGTTAATTTCATGATAAGGTATAAAAAATTCTACAGTACATTCCGGTCTCAACATAAAGAACTAGTGTTGATTCTTGAACCCCACTCAATTTAATAATAAAGAAAGAAAAGAGCTAACCTGCAATGATGTCGGCCCCACCGCTAATATACTTGGATATGCTGTGAACCACAACGTCAGCACCCAACCTCGCCGGGGACATCACCATTGGCGCAAAAGTGTTGTCCACCACCACCACAACCCCCTTATCGTGAGCTATCCTGCACAGCTCTGGCACGTTAGCCACCGTCAGAGTTGGATTCGACATGGACTCAAAGAACAACACCTTCGTTTTCCCTTCTGTGATGGCTTCTCTAACCATTTTGTGATCCCTAATGTCCACAAACGACGTCATTATATTGCATGTCCTAGGTAAAAAATGCGTAAACAGAGCGTGGGTGCCTCCATACAGGGTACGAGAGGCGACCACGTGTCCGCCAGAGCTGCAGAGTTGGAGGAGCACAGAGGAGATGGCGGACATGCCGGAGGCTGTGCAGTAGGCCGCCTCGGTACCCTCGAGGGAAGCCATGAGACTGCCGAGATTCAGAACGGTAGGGTTAAAATGGCGACTGTAAATAAAAAAGTCACGATCGGGGCCAAGCTCTCCTGAGAACATACGGCGCATGGTTTCTGCTTCCATGACTGTAAAGGTGGCGGAGGCCTCAATTGACATGTTCACGCCGCCATGCTCACCGAATTCGTGGCGGGCATTGGACAGAGCCGCCGCTGGGTCCTCACATATCATCGGTTTCATCGCCTTCTTGGCCGCAATGAAATCTTCTCGATCCCATTGATCCTCGGATCCTTTTCTTATCTTACTTAAGACATTGAAGCCATTGTGATTAAGTCCTGCATCTGCCATTGCTTTGAGTTTTTATCTTTGTGCAATGAGATACAGTTTGAGTTGATGGAAGATGATGAGGTGACCTGTGTATTTATAGCCAGCAAAGTTGTAAACCGGGTAATGTTAAGTCGCCTCTTTAGTCATTGTTTAATTAATTAATACGTTTAATTGCGATTAAAAAAAATTAATAATCATCTTATGGTAGTTGCCGAGTTGACGGTTGAATCTTTCAATTATTGAAAGAAAAAGAAATAACAACAGAATTAGAAGGTCTGACACGTTGCCTATATGCATGCATTCTGTTAATGTTTTCTCAAATTGGAACACTCTTTGGTCTTTCTTTAATTAATAAGTATTTTTTAATACTTAACGGCTGTCATGTCCTCAATATTATTTAGAAAAATTACTTTGCGTCGAAGACTTGTTTAAGATAAATGAAATGATACAAAAAGAATAATTTACTAGTACAGAGAGACATAAACCCTTACTACGATATAAAAGTTACGATAAAAAAGTACAAAATTAAAAAGGTCATGTTTGTTGAGTTGAAATGTTAAATTCAGCCTAAATGGGCTATGATGTAAGTGGGCTTGGCCCAATTACTATTGCCTAATAATTTCATGAGGAAATTAGATCAAATACCCCCGTAAAAATAAGTGTTTTGATTAATATCTTTTAAACTAATTAAATATTTTAATCAAGTAATAATAACGTCATATCCTAAACTATTAACTAAAAGTCCAACCTAAAGTAACCCGATAGAAATCCACTCCTTCTCCCTAGAAATGTTCCCACTCCACAGGTGATTTCCCGAACTCCAAGAAACATCAACCTGAAATCTCTGTTCCCTATCATTTTCAATCGATTTCATCTTGATCATGCTCCATATCCATTCATCTTCACATTTCTCCTCCTCATTTCGTGGAGCTCTTAAACTCTGGCCTTAAAAACTCCAAATAGTCAAAACCCTAACCCGTTCCAATCAAAATTCAGAAATTTGAGTCAGATTTCGACTTCTTCACTTTGATGCCAATGCCGACTTCGACTCCTGTTTCTACAATGATCGAAGAAAAGTGGGTTGAAGAAGAAAAAAATATTAATGAAAACTATTTTCAAAAAAGAAGAACAAAATTTCTTTAGCATCTTATAAACTCAAGGTAGCATTAATTGCATGAGAGGAGTATTAATTCGGTTTCCCCTCTTGTGTATATGTTTTAATTTCAGTTCCTTGTTGGGAGATTGACTTTCTTGTTTTGATATTTCGTTAAATGATTCTTCAAGTAGAACAAGTGAAAGTATTGGAATTTGATTATGTAAGAAATTAAATGTGATTTCTTCAATGAATTAGATGATCAATGGAATGATATCAATTGTATTTTGGAATGAAAACTAACATGTTTTTATAGTCTTCAATCATTCCTACTAGAAATGGTATCAACCTATATGGAAAAGGTGCATTGCTTCACAATAAAACCACCAGAAAATTTGAAAAAATCCAATCCAACGATCGAATTTTTATACTATACACCAAATGGTATCAACCTATATGGCGTCAATGTTAGTTTTTCTTCCTCTTTCCAATTCACTCACCCGTGATTGGTTCTCTTGATTTTTGAACAATAATACTAACATTTACGGTCAACACTTTTCACATTAGTCATTCTATTTAAGTATTTATCAAGTCAGACTACGTTGTGGAGTTTCGAATTGGAAGAAAGAAAACCTAAGCAAC
>CAIGRO010256855.1:0-19802 GCA_903798355.1 Fraxinus baroniana
ATTTGAACCCATAATTGCAATTTATTCTTTATTTTTCTTTTCTTTTGTGTTTGTTTTATTTCAATAGAAGGGTAAAATGTCAAAAGGACGTTTCACACCAAAAATTGGAAAGGTAAGGACGTTCTGTACCAAGAAATGAAAGGTAGGGACGTTTTGCACAAAACTATGTAAAGGTAGGGACGTTTTGCGCTAATGACCCTTGAATAAAAAATTATTTCCAATATGGCCAAAACAAAATTTATTTGATTTATTGATTTTCTCAATTCTTTAAAATTAAGAGCTATAGAGCGGAATAAAAACATTTTTCAAATGTCACACTTTTTGTTACCCCTTCGCTATTCGACATGTCATACAAGCCGCCAGCTAAGCTAAATGTCACGTAAGCATTCTCAACGTACTCAAATAGAGGTGCGCCGCCTCTGCTATCTTTTACCTTCGAGGCGATGAGGGCATATTCATTGCCTCGTTGACTACTATCTTCCAAGCCATTGGGAAGACTATTCAACATCTCGTCAATGACAATCGTAAAGGTAGCATAACACTATGTAGACTTGTCACTTCCTTCATTCGAGACGATAAGCAGGGATCTAAGCCTTGACCACATTATATGGGCCTCTTAACTTTGAGGTAGTTAGGTTTGAAGCCTAATACCTTAGGACAACTCTAACACAGCACTTTGATTCACGTGCAATGTAATTGATGTGACATCTCTACAAGAACAATCAAGAGTCAAATTCCCTCTTTCCCGCCCAAGACCGTGTGTGGAAGGTCACTTGTCTGTGATGGTTAAAATGTGATGTTTTGATACCTGACATGTGAGTCGTTAGGATGATATCACATGTTAAACATTTAAAGTACCGTAAGCTCATTCTTTTGCCCATCTATACATACTCTCACTTGATGACATTGAAGGCAATGAAGATTTGGTATTCTCACTCTAAAAATATAAACCTCATTTCCCATTTTTCTCTTTCTGTTTGTGCCTCCAGCACCTAATATATTTTCATGTTTCTTTTTTTTTTTTTTTACTGAAAGTGTTGGAGTGCGTACGATCGCAGTCTCTCTTACTTTTTTTTTTTTGGAGAGCTTCCAATTTTGCGCTTCTAACGCATGCATTCCAAGTGCGCAGGTAACTTGCATGCACACTTGGAATGTGGAGGAAAGTGGAGATGGATCTAATGGCGAACTAGGTCCCATCCAAATTCAGAGATCAACAGATTGACGCTGTCTTTAGGAAACCATATTTTTAACCATGAGTAAAAAAGCTACCAAAAGCCTGCCTTAAACCTAAGAAACTCTCTAAAAAAAAAAACCAACCCTTAAAGAAAGGATAAGTGTAAGCAAAGGAGATGCAAACCCTATAAAGGCCATAAGTGAAGATGCCAAAACCAAGGAGGTGTTGTGTTTGAGACTCGTTAGAGAGATCAAAGTCAACCTTTTCCCAATTATAAGAAACCAAATAGAGTAATAGCAACGTCATAACCAATACGTTTATCCTACTTTGGGACAAAGTTATACAACCCTTGAGGCACTATCGTATCCTCTAGTTTATAACGAGGTAGGCCTTAGCTAGACTATCAAGAGGTAGAGTAGCCAGCTCTGACGGACCACATGGTGGTAGTGTCTAGTATGGCACGGAGATGTCATGCCACGAAGTGGACAAATGAGATAGACCTATGGTTGAATAGGTCTAAGCTTCAAAGGTATATGGCAATGCCGGTGTCACCTAATTTGGTGGGGAAATGATCGATCTCCATGGTGACAGGTTTGTGTCCGGTCGTGTCAGGACATTCAGGTTTGTGTCTAGATGGTGTCTGGAAAATTAGAGTTCGTATCCAGGCACAACGGCACAGGTGGCAATGCAGGCAAACATCGCAGACAGATTGCAAGTAGCACCTAGGACACAGCCTACACATGGCCAGACACGAATTGCAGTCATGCCTGGACAAAGGTAGCACAGCAACACAGAATGCAGGCTGCCTGACATGGACAGTTTTCCCAGCCTACCAAGGTGGTTTTCTAGGAGAAATACCATAGGCTGAATGCTGAGATATTTTGGGATATCTTGTACAAATTGGCTACTTAAGCCACTTGCAAGAGAAAGGCCAAGGGAAGAAGCAAAAGCCAAATTGATGACTATGAAATGGACATGTCTAGCATGGAATTTTTGTAGGGGCAATGCTAATAATACATCATGATCTACACTAGGGGTTACAACCCCCTCACGTGGGGGTGGGGTCCACTCAAGTAAAAAAAAAAAAAAAAATTCAGTGGGTCCCACTCCCCATGTGAGGGGGGTGGAACCCCTTATGTACACTACTTGATGTACAAGTGAAAATACTATTTTTGTAGAAACATTCCACTTGCATGAAGTCATTTCCAACTTTGCTTTCTTTGGTCTTAGGAGGTTTAGAGGCAAATTGTAAGCATTGTGGACCCTTGGATACCCTTGGATGAAGATTGATCCTAACCATTAAATCCAAGGCACTTGCATGGGATTTTGCCTATCAATAGGGATGTAGTCTCATTGTAATTAATTAAACTGGAGTTGAGTTATTTTTATACAAAGAGAAAATTTCCCAAACTTACTTGTTCTCCATATTGTCTTTACTTTCAAAACCTCTACTCAAAGGTATCCTAATTTAGCCTAGCAAGGTTGGATTATTTTGGAGGCGTCGAAAGACTGATTTAACGTTTTTTCGTAGGGACGGGAATTGTGTGCGTTAAGGTCGCACGGTGTCTAGTTATTCTAATGCAAGAAAACTAGTCACGCGACACAGCCGACGTACTATGAGGTGGGAACTGACAAGCCTCAAAATCAAAGTTCTCGTCCAATTACTGTAGAGTCCACTAGAGTTACATGCATAACACAAATTATTGCCCTGATATTGGAAGATTGGCTAACCAAACAAGCCAAGTCTTGAATAAGTAACTTAATACAGAGGTAATCTATTAATTTATGCTAAGGGTCTTCTTAGAATTTTTAATTCCAATGATTTTAATTGATTTTAAGTGGCATTGTATGAAACGTTGAGAAAATCAGTGCTTGTCAATTTTTTTTTTTTGCACTGGTTAGTGTATTTCTCAATACAATAAATTGGAGGTTTTTGGCTGTTTTTCAAAACTTCTTCAAATTTCACCCTCTAAAAAAGTTATTTCCAAATTTACCCTGGAAGTGAATGAATTTTGGACAAAAGGAAAAATTTCCTCTTCAAATAAATCATTCTCTCTAAACAATTCAGAACTCTCTGCTTCTTTCACAATAATATTCGTTTTTCTTCATCTTATTATTTGCCAAAAAATGATTGGCATGCAAGACCTCATTCAAAGAAATGATAATTATTGCAAAGGTTAGCAATATAAAATAGAAATTGATTGGATAAATTATGTAAAACCATATTGAATAGTAAGGAACGACATACATATTTACATATATAATTTTATTCATTTAAAAAACTTTAATAATCGATAGATAATAAACTCTCAAGTATATTGGACTGTTTTAAAAATAGCTACTAAAAATCACAAAAATCGAACCTCTCGCAAATCCTCAAAATCGATACTTTATGGGTACCCAAAACCCCCCAAGTATGCCCTAAATGATTTATCAACCATCGAGCATGTTTGGCTAACAACAAAAGTACGTCAAATTTATTCTTAAGTAAATTTTTAGTTTCAAAGTGTTATCTGTATCATAATATCTTACTTCCCAATCAAGAATATAAATTGACAAGACAGAATAAATTGAAAAATTTGACTTTACTCAATCAACTTGGGGTTGTGCTACTTGACTACGTGGTCCTGTTCAAGTAGCTTTATTCATCGATTTGAGCCCCGCTACACTGATAGGTGGGGGTTGAGATTTATAGGATAAGTACTAGTAATACATGGAATTCGATCTAGGATCCATAGGCTCATTAAACGTAAATAGTATTTAGCCATGTTTGGTTTTGATAAAATTAAAATTTTAGTATATTGTGATAAAAATTGATAAAATACGTGGTTAAAAAATTGATAAATTTCACGAAATGTGAGATTGAAAATAAATTTGAGAAAAAACCTATTTTAAGAAATGAGAGCCAAAAACGATCCATAATAATTAATAAACTATCGAGTTAGCAATCGAGTTTGACAAGTTACTCATGCTAATCCGGCCTTTTCTAAATTATGACCGATATCCATCACATCAACATTTAAATTTAAATTTTTTATCTTTTGTGTGGGCCCCAATAACGGCTATATTTTTCATTCTCATCCTACAATAATTTGGCTCAAACAGGGCCTAAACATGTTTTGTTCAATCGCAAATGATCAGCTGTTAATTCTCTTATAGTGAAGAGTTAAAATGAAGTTGCAATGAACTGTTTTTCCTCTAGTCTTCTGATAGTTATTTTTTAATTGTGAATTATAATTTTAGTATATTGGACTTGGTTCCCTTGTGATATATATGTAAACTAACTCAAGATGATCGTTTTTGTCTGCCTGGCTAGGATACTTCACAATGAACTATTAGCCCTCTGTAAGAAGGCAGGCACTTGTTTGAATTCTCATAAAATTATTTTCATTTTCCCATTATATTGTGTGCAATCTTACTAAACTAATTTAAAATATTTATTATTTAACTCTATTTTATTTTACATCTTATTATCAACAATAATTAGCCGAGAAGCCAGAGCATTAATGTCAATAAGATTGAGATCGACCAAGATCACGGAAATTATGTTTAGCATCAATGTCAATGTAATTATTTGAGCCATATTTTTTACTCACTAAAATGAAAAATATGACCGTTATCCATCACATCAACATTTAAATTCAAATTTTCTATCTCTTGTGTGGGCCCCAATAACGGCTATATTTTTCATTCTCATTTTCAAAAAATGTGGCTCAAACAGACTATAGTCTTTGTTTGGTGGAGATTAAAATCAGATTTTTAATATATTTCGATAGAAGTTGATGAAATATATGATTGAAAAATTGTGGGACCATAAAATATGTGACTGAAATAAATTGTTAAACTTTAATTTAGATTAAATCTAGATATTTTAATTTGTACCAGGGCTTAACCCGGTTAATTGGAACAATAAAAATCAGTATTCTTCATGTGTCTGTGCGGAAGCCGAGTCAACTCAATTGCCAATAATCCCCTAACTAATCTATAGTTTATAGATCAAAGACTTGGGTTAAAATTCTTATTTATCAATTAATTTAATTCAAATAGTCCAACCACCCGCTACACCGTGAGAAAATACACTACTATATGTGACAAATTGTACTCGACGACGACTTTCTAGGAAGTGAAAATCATTGCCGGTTGCCACCCACCACCACCGCGCCGCCGCTAGCCAATTACCACCCACACGCGATGGGGTGTGGGAATTTTTTCTTCGCTTTAGTAATAACTCTATCAGCAGTACTGATCACATACAACATAATCATATCAGCAAATGCACCTCTCAAGCAAGAATTCCCTGGCCCTTCAAACCCTTCATTGGGCTCATCATCAATGGACCCAATCATCAGGATGCCGGGGGACACGTCATCATCGGTCCCCAAGAAAACTAAGAGGCTGTTCCATACAGCAGTCACAGCCTCAGATTCAATCTATAATACTTGGCAGTGCAGGGTGATGTACTACTGGTTCAAGAAACAGAAAAATAAACCCAATTCTGAGATGGGCGGCTTCACGAGAATCTTGCACTCTGGACAGCCTGATCGCTTCATGGATGAGATTCCCACATTTGTTGCTCAGCCACTCCCCGCTGGAATGGATCAGGTTTTTGTGTTTATTTTTTTCCTCATTTTTTTATTGTACATTGGCACTGCTAAAAGTCAATTTGTGATTACTTCGAAAAATATGCTGAATTTTTGTGCTGTTCCCAAGTGTGATGTTTGTGGTGGTGTGATGAATTATGGATTTATACTTGAAATGTTAAACTTTATCGTATATCTTCATTAGAATGCTTTGACTAAGCTGAAAATGTGTACTTGCAGAATTTCTTGTTTTGAAATAGCTGTGGTTATAAATAGATAGTTGTTTTAAGTTGTAGAATTGGAAGTGAAAATTAGACTTAGGGTATTACTCATTTATTGTACCCTGCTATTGCATTTTTTGATTCATGTCCTTTGTGTTCTGATATTACTGGAGAACAACATGAACTTTGGCTTAGTCCTTTAGACCATAGGGGCAATCAATACATGTATATAATAATTTGTTGGTAGCTTAACTATTGAGATATCAAGGATTCATTGCTTTTAGATTTCCTAGTCAACTTTCAGTCAATGTGGACTGTCAGTTATTCTATATAGTTCCCAAGAACACAAATGGTTTCTTCTCTGTCGGCTAACCTAAGAGTATTTATAGAGAATGGTAAACTTGAGCTTTTGTGAGTAAGAAACATCTTGATGTACAGAGGATAATTTACTTCACGTTTGTTGGTTAAAAAGTAAGTTGTGTTCCCTTTGGTAAATTATCTCAGCTTATCTTCACTGTATTTTGCTATTTCAGGGATATATAGTCCTAAACAGACCGTGGGCATTTGTTCAGTGGCTTCAACAAGCAGACATTAAAGAAGAGTATGCTAAAACATTTTGAGAAATCTGGATTTTATTTTATCTAATCTTCTCATCTTTTCTGCATTCCAGTAAATTCAGTAGTCTCACGGGAATTTTACGTTACGTAGCTATGTTTTGATGGCGGAGCCAGACCATGTTATTGTCAAGCCCATTCCAAACCTATCTAGAGATGGCCTTGGTTCTGCATTCCCTTTCTTTTATATTGAGCCTAAGAAGTACGAGTCTGTCCTGCGGAAGTTTTTTCCTGAGGAAAGGGGACCAATAACTAACATTGATCCCATTGGGAATTCTCCTGTCATTGTCGGGAAGGTATGTTTATAATCTCCGGACTCATCATTGTTAGTTTGATTCTCGTTCTCTTCATTTTTACAACACCTTTGGCGCTTTTTTATTCTATATTAAATGATGTTAGGATGCCCTGAAAAAGATAGCTGTTACTTGGATGAATGTTTCATTGGCAATGAAGAAGGATCCTGAAGCAGATAAAGCTTTTGGTTGGGTACTTGAGATGTAAGGAACCTTTGTTTTAAGTTTATATTTGTGGGCCTTTGTAAAGGTTTTGACTCTTCTTGTTCCTCCTTGAAATATAGGTATGCATATGCTGTTGCATCAGCATTCCATGGTGTGGGTAACATCTTATACAAGGAATTCATGATTCAGGTGTGGTAATCGTTGCTATAATCGTTTTTTTTTATTGTTGTCTGAAGGACATCCTATGTCCCCACTTGATGTTCATGTCATCTGTAAGAATATCTCTATTCAATTGCCAAGAACTTGTTAAATAACATACAATCGGGCAAATACTACTTTCCCTTCGTTTTCAGATTTTCTTTCCTTTTCTTCTCCTTCTTTTACATCCTTAGTCCATTAAATGTAAAATTACAGACTCTTCAGTTATTTTTTCAGAGTATACAGGCTTACAAATTTCTTATACCGTCTCACTTATGGTAATATGACGCAATGATTATCTTTCTTGTGAAATGCCAAACAGCCTCCTTGGGATACTGCAATCGGCAAGGCATACATAATTCATTATACTTATGGATGCGACTACGATATGCAGGTAAGGGGTACCTTTAATCCATTTCTTTTAGCATTAAATATTCAAAGCAAAAAATATATTGTCTTCTCTTCCTTTACGGCTTGGTGAGAGAGGAAGATGGAAGTTTGAATGAACCATTTAGTTTATAAGAGGTTGAAATATATTCAGGGCAACTTAACATATGGAAAGATTGGAGAGTGGAGATTTGACAAAAGATCATATGATAACAGCTGGCCTCCTAGAAACCTTCCAATGCCACCGCCTGGTGTCCCAGAAAGTGTGGTATGTTCTTCTCTCTCTGTGCATATTCCATTTTGCTCTGTAACTTTTACAGGAAGTGGAAATATGTGGCTTAATGATTATAAATTAGATTTTACTTCACAGGAATTATAGTTTTTGTTTGTGTAGTCTAACCTTTTCAATTTGGCATTACAAAAGATGTAGCTTTCTAAGTTCTATGCAACCTACAGATTTGTTAAGAAATATTTGCACATATAATTCTTATGCAATCTGGAAAGTAGGTTGATCCTGCTCCAAGTGCCTTTAAAGAGTGAGGATGGTCAAATTGGTAAGATGCTTGTTAAATATGCATCAGCTTCTAATTTGCCAAAAGAAAGTGGCAGAGTACTTGCATACTTGTTGAGAAAGACAGGACTGGGTCATCAATTATGGATAGGAACGTGCATACTTGTTCTGCAATATGGTTTCACATTGTTTAAACTATTATAAAATGTCTCTCTTATTATTTGCACTTTAGCTCGGGTGTCTTTAGGCTCCTTATCAATTTGATGTTCACTAATCAGAAAGATACAATGCAGTATCTATTATAGTTTTTGTGTTTTACTTATGACTGGTCGCATCTTATGCACATCACAAACAAATCATTTGGTATAATTTTTTCATCTGAGTGACGGAAAAAATTGATCTCATTTATAAGCAGCATAGTGCAGTGCATCTGGTTGTTATATTCTTATTTCTTGTATGTTATCCACGTGGCTATCTTTGTGTGTAAGTAAGACTTATGCTACATATCGTCTTTGTGGTCTAGCTCATATGTTGTTCGTTCTAATGTTTTTCTATTCTTAATGTATACAACTTTATGTTTTCAATTAACAAGAGATAATGCTGGCTTTCCACCCCAGATTATTCATGTGATAAGATTAAAAGCTAACCTATAATATATAATGTGGCAGGTTACTCTGGTAAAAATGGTGAATGAAGCCACTGCTAATATTCCAAATTGGGGTTCTTGAAAAGAAGTCACACTGAATGTCAATCTTTAAAGGATGCTTTACAAGAAGAATGGTGAAGGTATATGCAATTTATACTGAAAAAGATGCTGCATGTTAGATAATTTTGAGCTTACTTTTGCTTTTTGGCCCTCCCCTTCAAGGTGTTTCAGAAAGCTTGAGGCATTGTTGTTATGCATCTCACTTTGCTTTTTTAGATTTATTGGAACCATGGTGCACTCCTGATACTGATATATAAGAGGGACTACGGCATGTACATTATAGGAGCCATTTCTGTTGTTTAATTGACATAATTTATCACCTATCAGTCGAATTATAGATTTTTTCACGAGATGCAGGGATATCTAAACGATTTTCCTTTTAAGGAAATTTTATTTTGTCAAACGGTTTGGCATTCTCGGATCACCTTTAATATTTATACATGTGAATTTTGCCTAATTAATAAGTACATCTTCTGGAGTAATTACAAGCACACATGACCAATGTTATACTGTTTTCATGTACCAGATGACCAAATATGTGGTAGTCTACATTTTTATTACCACTGATCAACACATGCGTGCACGGTGCATGTAACAAATACACACGCGATGGCACAGTACCACATTGAGCAAATCTAGTACAACATACTTTCCAAGAATGTGATTTATATGCTCACTGCAATGTCTCTATATTTCTCCATGACTATTCTTGTCTTTGGGAACATTGTGACTCTCAGTTGTTGAGGTTGAGAAATTAACTTGTTACCACATGATATTTTATTTCTAGGTTGGCAGGAGGTTTCAAGATTACAACTCTTGATGCTTACCATAGAAGAATAAGAAGATAAACATATATATATTTGGTCGCATCAAGTGTAGAATATATTTTTTTCAGACTAAATATTTCTAACCCTCCTTACGTAAGAATGGAACATATATAATCATTGTATAAACTTATTTGATTCAAAATTAGAAAATTCTGTAGAAAATAGACCAGAACAATCAAGATACAATACCAATATCTCAACAAATAATGACAAAGTATCACGAAAAGTAAGAGTTTACATTGAATGTATAAAATCAAGATTCCTATTTAGATTTAAAAAAAAAAAAGAACGATAACCTATAAAGCAAATCTAATAGCAAACATGATACGGAGCACGATAGAGATTATATATATTTTGAAACACTTCCAAGTGTAAATTGTTGATCTTTTGGCATCATATCAAGACTTGGTAGAGCGATCAGAGTCGGTCAAGGTGCCCATCCATGCTGGAGGCAACATCCCAGTTTGCTCATTCACTGTCTTGAACAATGGTGGCAACATTTTGTAAACCCCTGCTATCTCTTTCATGGCACTATTACCACCTCCAGCGCCGTTAGCTGCCTCTCCACCTCCATTTGTCCAAATGCTGATTTTGGGCTGTAGTCCACGCACACCCTCGCCATTAATCTTGGCCATTTCTTGAAACATTCCACCACTGATCATCAGGTAATCCCTCAGGGCTGCATAATTGCCTCCCAACGAGTCGAGAAGAGTGCGTACATAAATTCCTTCAGCTTGTGCTTTGGCTATAAGCCCTTCTGCTTCCTTCTTCTTTGCATACAATTCTCCATGTACGATTTGTTGGCGCCTGTAAAAAGTAGCATCTGCTTCTACTTTCTGTGCTTGTGCTTCTTTCTCTTTTTGGTATAGATATGCTTCTGCAGCTTTCTGTTTCTCGTAGAGATCCCAGTTTGCTTGTTGGACCTTTGTTTTTATGACAAAAGCAATCAGATTTAGAATGTGATACATTTCAGAAAACCATATAGGAAGAAAGATATAGGACCTCTATTTCAGAATTCAACTAGCTATTCTTCATTTCTTTGTTGAATAATCTGATTGAGCTTATTTATGTCTTAATAATCGTCGTATAAGTAGGCTTTAGATTGATTAATGATAAGTACTCTCTTTGTGGTGGGAATGTGTTTGAAAACCACATGGAAAGCAAAAGAAACTGTCTCCTGAACAACAATTTGTGTAACTAGTATCAGATACCTTGGTGTCATATTCGACACTGGCTTTGCTCAAAAACTCAGCCTTGAGCTTCTCTGTCTGTGTCAATGCATTCATCCTCTCAACCTCCCTCTGCAGCTCGGCGCCCCTGAGTGCCACTGCTTTTGAAGCCTCGACCTCAGCCACTTGTGACTCCTTAGCCCATCCTGCCTTCTTCTTTGCCAACTCTGCATTCGCTTCTGCCACCTCAGCCTCCTTTTGATTCTCAAACACCTTCACATCAGTCCTCACCTGGATTTCTTGTTTTTTGCCTTCTCCCTGCCTTTGGGTTGATATTATCTTGGTTTCTGCATCAATTTTTGCAGCGTTTTGAAGTGTTTGCCCTTCTCGAAGTTTTGAGCCTATTTCTCCCTTCATTTTGGCTTCTGCAACATCAATTTTTGCTTGGTTTGCAGCCTCCATCTGAGTCTTTTGACCCAAGTAAGAGAAGTACTCATGACCTCGAACATCCACGAGCTGTTTAACATTGGCATTGTAGATTAACAGCCCAAACTGGTTAAGTTCAAGTTGTACTTTCTCAAACACTTCTTTCTTAAACTCTTTAGTCCCTCTAAAAATCTGTTCCATGGTCATAGAGGCTGCCAAGACACGAGTCTCCCCCTCGATGACACCTTCAACAAGTTCTTTAACATGGTTGGAGAGCTTGTCATGAGGAGAAATAAGCTTGGCATACTTTAGGAGGCTCGCCTCATCGTCAGTATGAGGTCCGATCGTGAAGACTGCCGGGAGGACAAAAGGTAACTTCTCGGCACTCATCGCTTGCACTTCAAATGTGTAATTAACTGGCGAGACATCAAAGATTGTGCACGATTGGCCTGGAAGAATCCATCCTTTCTTTGCAATCTTAATATCATCAATGCCTACTCCAGTGATTGCTAGGTACTCTGATGATTTTGCAGTCTTATACATAGTTGCCTGTGCCAAAAAATTCAAATTACGAAGTGGAGTAAACAACAGAAAGATTGTTATATTAAATTATGAAAGGAAGAATTTTGAAAGCGTTACTCACGTTTGATTCAATTGACTAGCTATCGAATATGAAAACACTAGATGTCAATGTGATTTGTGTGGTTGCACTTTTTATTCTACATTGTTTTTTTTTTTATAGGAAACAGAATTTGTAATGGCATAGTCCAAGTTGGAGTGTCCTAAATCTTTTCAACTCCTACCAGGACATGGCATTTGCGTAAATACCAAACGATTTTACTTATATTATTAAATAAAAAAAGAATATGACTCTTTCTTAATAAAACATTAAAACTAGAAGTGAAGTGTTTTGATTAAATAAAATTTCTCTATATAACTTTTGATTTAAAATAAACTTCCTAGTATTGTAGTCCTACTTAACTTGTAAACAAAATTATTTAAGAGGAAATTGGATTAGTTACTAACCTTTCTTTTATAAATTGAAAATCACTTCCCCTTTTTTAAAGCAATTTTATAAACGGACTATGACAACCCTGTTGGGTGGTGATTAAAATTTGATTTTTAGTGAATTTTGATGAAAGTTTATCAAATGTATATGATTAAAATTAATTATTTATTTTTAAAATTAAAATTTTAATTTTAATTCCCACCAAACATAGCAACAACAATTTTGCTCAACACGTGAGACCACCCAATTGCAGATCTTTAACTTTTTATTTCTTAATGAGAACTAGATTATCATTTATTGGAGCAGTGTATTTTCACACGGTATTTATCAATTTTTATTTTTGTTTGAGTGTAGGTTATTTATGCATTTTCCCCATTATTTAAAATTCTATTATAAATCTTCAGCTACAATTACATGTTTAATTGAATATAAATGATAAATATTATTGGTACAAGTGGCAGTGGAACTCCTATTTATTGTCCTATATATTAAAGTGTATTACAACTTTATTGGACAATGAATCAAGGAGTTCAATGTCACCTAAATAGATGATGAACATCACATATTATAGATATAGAACCATGACATGACTTTCAATAAGATATGTTTCATTTTTTTTGGGACCCTTCAATAAAGTATATTTCTGAATCATGAAAATGAGCTAAATCGAAATCTCATGAGCACCTGCCATCTAGGCTTCTGATAATCAAACCAATCTAATTATTAATTTCAGAATCGTCTTAACCTGCATCTTTAAATGAATGGTTTTTGGTTAATTAAGAATTACAATTTTATTTGTGCAATCATAAAAGTAAAAATTTCTTAGTGTAAGTATTTTATCTAGAACCTTTGAGACCAAGAACGAGCTTGCTCAAAACAAGTTTTCTTTTGGGGTTGTGGATTTTATTTGTTAATTTGTCAAGTCAAGCATGTAGACTATAGGAGCCATGTCTATTTGTTAAATTGACACAACTATAGCTTTTCTTATAAGTTTCGTTAGTATATACATGATTTTGCCCTTCACTGAAAATTCCAATGGTTTGGCATTGGGGCATGACCCTTTTGGCATTGGGACATAGCCTAATAGAAATTATATATATAGAAAGACTGAGAAAATAAATTCATGATCTTTTGGCATCGTATCAATCCCTGGTAGAGCGAGCAGAGTCGGTCAAGGTGCCCATCCATGCTGGTGGCAACATCCCAGTTTGCTCATTCACAGTATTAAACAATGGTGGCAACATTTTGTAAACACCACTAATTTCTTTCATGGCGTTATTACCACCTCCTGCTCCATCGGCTGCCTCTCCGCCTCCATTTGTCCAAATGCTGATTTTGGGCTGTAGTCCACGCACAGCCTCTGCATTAATCTTGGCTATTTCTTGAAACATTCCACCACTGATCATCAAGTAATCCCTTAGGGCTGCATAATTCCCTCCCAACGCGTCAAGGAGTGTGCGTAGATAATTTCCTTGAGCTTCTGCTATGTCTATTAGTCCTTCTGCTTCCTTCTTCTTTGCATACAATTCTCCATCTACGATTTGTTGGCGCCCATAAAAAGTAGCCTCGGCTGCTGCTTTCTGCGCTTTTGTTTCTTTCTCCTTTTCATATAGATATGCTTCTGCAGCTTTCTGTTTCTTGTAGAGCTCCCAATTTGCTTCTTGTACCTTTTGTTTCATGATAAAATCAGATTAAGATTGTGATAAATCTCAGAAACCAGTTAGGAAGATAAATACAGAATAATTTTTCATAATTCATTTAACTTCTTAATTTCTTTGTTGATCAAGGGCACATTAATAGGCCTTATGATAATCATCTCATGAGTAGGCTTTACCTTGCTTCCAATTATTAACTCAGTTAATTAGCACTCAAATAAAGTCGCCTAAATATTTGTGGAAGACTCATCTTCTGTTGTATATCTTAAGAAAATAGTCTGATAAAAGCTCTATTTACCCAAAAATGTATTTGAGTAAAGTCTGTGATTGCACAAAGTCCTTCAAAGTAATTACTTACACGTATGTGTGATCAAATTTAAAGTTTACTGTTGTAATTGTTTATGAGCTTATGGGTGTTAAAAGAGGACGTAAACTGCTAGAAAGCAAAGGAATTGATTCTCAGACAAGAATTGGTCAACAAGTATCAGATACCTTGGTGTCATATTCGACACTGGCTTTGCTCAAAAACTCAGCCTTGAGCTTTTCTGTCCGCGTCATTGCATTCATCCTCTCAACCTCCCTCTGCAGCTCGGCGTCCTTAAGTGCCACTGCTTTTGAAGCCTCAACCTCAGCCACTTGTGACTCCTTAGCCCATCCTGCCTTCTTCTTTGCCAGCTCTGCATTCGCCTCTGCCACCTCAGCCTCCTTTTGATTCTCAAACACCTTCACATCAGTCCTCACCTGGATTTCTTGTTTTTGGCCTTCTCCCTGCCTTTGGGTTGATATAATCTTGGTTTCTGCATCAATTTTTGCAGCATTTTGAAGCGTTTGCCCTTCTCGGAGTTTTGAACCAATCTCTCCCTTCATTTTGGCTTCAGAAACATCAACTTTTGCCTGGTTTGCTGCTTCCATCTGAGTTTTTTGACCCAAGTAAGAGAAGTACTCGTGACCAGGCACATCCACAAGTTGTTTAACATTGGCATTATAGATTAACAGCCCAAACTGGTTAAGTTCAAGTTGTACTTTCTCAAACACTTCTTGTTTAAACTCTTTAGTCCCTCGAAAAACCTCTTCCATTGTCATCGAGGCAGCCAGGACACGAGTCTCCCCCTCAATGACACCTTGAACAAGTTCTTTAACATGGTTTGAGAGCTTGTCATGAGGAGAGATAAGCCTTGCATATTTTAGGAGGCTGGCTTCATCATCGATACGAGGCCCTATAGTGAAGACTGCCGGTAAAATGAATGGCAGCTTCTCGGCACTCATCGCTTGCACTTCAAATGTGTAATTAACTGGGGAGACATCAAAGACTGCACATGACTGCCAGGGAAGAATCCATGCTTTCTTCGCAATCTTAATATCAGCGATGCATCCACCGGTAATTACTAGGTACTCGGATGCGCTTGCAATTCTATAAGACATGGTTGTCTTGTCTATGGGTGGAAGTTTGGCCAAATGGTTTTGAGGAAGCTTTTACAAGTTAGAATACAGCTTTGTGTGGATAAAAGATGTATATATAAGGGATAATTGCAACAGCGGTACCAAATCCTTCATTAAATAGCAAACTTTGTCCAAACTTTTCATTTGTGCTACCCACGGTACCAAATCTTTCAAAATGTCGCAACTGAAGTCCAAATGGATGATTTCTGTTAGTTTGACCGTTAGTTGACCAAATAATTGAGTTTGATAATAATTTTGTCAGATTTTAAAAGGTTAAAATGTTAATTTTCCTTTTTTTTATAATAAAATAACTAAAATCAAATAATTAAAATTAAAAAATCATTCCACCTTCTTCTCCATTCACCTTACCCACCCCCACGTTCTCCTTCTCTTCCATCACCGACGCCGATGCCGCACTTCCCTTCTTCTTCTTCTCCATCCACCCCACCCCTATCCCAAATTTGGGATATCAACCTCTTCGAATCCTCGAATCCATGGCGTTAGAAACATACAAATACTGCAATAGGATTGGGTGGGAGGAGGGATAGACTAGGTTGCAAATAAACCTAACTTTGTTTTTCTTAATTTTAGCTTGGTTTTACTGGTATGGGAACTAGATTATCTTTTATTGGAGCAGTGTATTTTGACACGGTATTTATCACTTTTTTTGAAAATATAGCATTCTTCAGATTTTTGTTTTAGTGTAGGTTATTTTTGCATTCTCCCCATTATTTAAAATTCTATTATAAATCTTCGGCTACAATTACATGCTTAATTGAATCTAAGTGATAAATATAGTTGGTATAAGTGGCAGTGGGACTCCTATTTATTGTCCTATATATTAAAGTGTGTTACAATTTTATTGGACAATGAATCAAGAAGTTCACTATCACCTAAATAGATGATGAACATCACATATTATAGATATAGAATTACTCAATATTTTTATGGACCATGACAGACTTTCAATCAAATACGTTTCATTTTTTTTTTTTTGGGACCCTTCAATAAAATATATTTCTGAATCATCAAAATGAGTTAAATAGAAATCTCATGAGCACCTACCATCTAGGCTTCTGATAATCAAACGAATCTAATTATTAATTTCAAAATCGTCTCAACTTGCATCTTTAAATGAATATTTTTTTTGGTTAATTAAGAATTACAATTTTATTTGTGCAATCATAAAAGAAAAAATTTATTAGTACAAGTATTTATCTAAAACCTTTATGAGACCAAGTACGAGCATGCTCAAAACAAGTTTTCTTTTGGGGTAGGTTGTGGATTTTATTTGTTTATTTGTCAAGTCGAGCATGTAGACTATAGGAGTCATGTCTATTTGTTAAATTGACACAACTATAGCTTTTCTTATGAGTTGCGTTAGCTACAATACATGATTTTGCCCTTCACTGAAAATTCCAATGGTTTGGCATTGGGGTACGACCCTTTTTAACCTTTTTATTTGGGCTTAATCGTACAAAACGTCCATACGTTTGATATGTAGTGTGCAAAAGTATATACATTTCAATTTTTTGCATTTTCACCCATATTTCAACGTTTCATTGCGGAAAACGTCATTCTCACATATTTTTAACGTAAAATGATCAATATATCCTCCTATAAAAATAAAACAAAAAAGAAAAGAAAAGAAAAATAAAGAATAAATTACAATCTTATCCCTAAAATTTTTAAAAAAATGAAAATGAGTCCAAAAATTATGAAAATATTAAAAATAAAAAAAAAATATTTCTCTTCATTTTTCTTCTCTAGCTTATTTTTCCTCTTAAATTTCCTACCCCTTTTTCTCCCTCTCCCACCATAATGTCATCTAAACATCTTGTTTTTCCCCCCAGATTTCATCCCTCTAACTTTTTCTCAATATTAATTAGGAATGGCAAAAAAACTCGTTCAATCCAATACCCGTGGGGTCCAGCCTCGAAGTGGGCGAGGATTACCTGCCTAACCAGGTAAACGGGACGGGGATGAGGCGATAGTCATTACTCCGAAAATGATACGTGGTAGGTACGGGAAATATAGTCCCCACACCGATTAAAATTAATTTCAAATGTAAGTTTTTTATCGTACAAAAATAATAAATTTATCATCACTTTTAAATAAAATATCAGTTGCTTTTAACAAATTAGTAAAAAAATAATAATATTTACTAACTAAAGACATAAAATAAATAAAAATAAATAAAAAAGAAAAAGAAAAAATAAATGGGGCAAGGGACTTGCCCCACCCCGCCCCGCTTTAATCGGGTATGGGGATTGAGTAAGGTAATAAAAATACCCGAGGGGACGGGGGTGGGAATGACCGATCCGCCCCGTTGTCATCCCTAATAATGATTTCTTCACTGAATTGTATATACTCTCTTCTATTTGGTATTCAAGAATTAAATGATAATACATTATCTGCTACAGCGCCCCGATGTGATTATTCACGAAATTGAATCGGCGTTTATTCCACAGTCCGTTCAAATAGATTTAAACACTGGGCGAAGTTTGAGGTCCATAACTGTAGTATTACCAGAGAGAGCACCGGAATTCGACCCAAAACCCATCGGCTGAAGAAACGGGCACCTCCAGAATTTTGGTTCACCTCTTTGGCCCAATTGATTGTCTTCATTGCCACCACTAACACCCGGTGCCACCGCCACCAACCCACATGCACAACAACCGTTTGCAACCAGCACTTCACCATTGCCAACGCACCAAATCAACCGTAACACCACCTCACTAGCACCAAAATCCACCACCAACATCGCTAGATCCACCTGCATCACCAATAATAAAAAAAAAAAAACCCCAAACCCACCTCCACCTCCACCACCAACCACAAAACCACATATCCATTATCAAAAGTAAAACAACCGATGGTGAACTACAAAAGTAACCAAATCAATGTAAAACCACAGATCCAAAACCACCGACATCGTCAACGTTGCCATTACAAATCAACAATCACCAACAAAAAACACACCTAAACCTTAAGCAAATAGGAGCAATAAGAAACCACCCCCAAACCCTAAAAATCACCCCCAAAAACAATGCCCTAGTAGCCCCAATCATCATCGGAAGCCATCGGACACAACGCCTCTCTGCGTGGAGCGCGTTGCTCCGCAAGTAGCGATGCCTTGTGCACAACTGTTGTGTGTTGCCAAAGCACAGTTGAACGGCTGAGTGGTACAGAGAGTGGGCGTTATGGTGGGAAAGAGACGGAGAAAAAAAGGGGGAGAGAAATTTAAGAGGGAAAATAAGCAAGAGAAGAAAAATGAAGAGAAAGAGTTGTTATTTTTAATATTTTCATAAATTTTGGACTCATTTGTATTTTTTAAAAAGTTTAGAAGTAATACTGCAATTTATTTTTATTTTTATTTTTGTTTTCTTTTTTGTTTTATTTATATAGGAAGGTATATTGGTCATTTTATGTTAAAAATATGTGGAAATGACGTTTTTCACAATGTAACGTTGAAATATGGGTGAAAATGCAAAAAATTGAAACGTATGGACATTTTGTACACTACATGCCAAACATAAGGACATTTTGTGCGATTAAGCCTTTTTATTTGCTCCAAACTTTCTAATGTATAGGTATATCTTATGGAATAATTAGAAGCACGACAACCAATACTATATTGTTTCACGTATAAGTCAATAGAACTTGTGGTACTTTACGCTTTTAGTATTGTGGATCGACAAAAAAAGGAAGGTAACAATGAGAGTAACTAGATGGTACTTTTACTCTTGAATCATGATAATAGCACATTTCTTACGTTTTTCATCCATTAATATTTGCGTTTCTATGATTATTTGACTCCAAAATGCACTAAGTACTTATATATCTTGGTTTAGGTTGCAAATGGTGAAAACGGTAGAGAATTGAAGAAAATAGCGAAAAATGACTAAAATGGAAGAAGTAAAAGTTCAGGGACTAAAGTGCAAATGCTATAAACTTGTTTCTAATCTTGTGATGAAGATTCGAGAGTCTTAGATGTCAATTGGATGAAGGAAGGAGCCAAATGGATGAAACATAGCCAAAACATGATCACAAATCANGATTCGAGAGTCTTAGATGTCAATTGGATGAAGGAAGGAGCCAAATGGATGAAACATAGCCAAAACATGATCACAAATCAACTTTCAAGCTGAAAAGTTTCGCACCGATTTTTAGCCCATATTGAGACCAGTTTTTGACATAGAGAACGATTGAATTTGACGATCGTCTCTGAATAAAAGTTGTATCCCTTTGAGTTAGATTTTCAACGCAACTTGAATCAGCTCAATCGAACATCGGGAGAGAAAGTTATTATCAGAATACTGAAAACTGTCTGGCGGGAAAACACTAAACATATGCGGTCGCATAGGGTTATTTTCATACGGTCGCATGGGACCTTTCAAAGATTTTCAGCAACCAATTTCAGCCTT
>CAIGRO010256872.1:0-17241 GCA_903798355.1 Fraxinus baroniana
ATATCAACCCAATAGTCAACAAAGAAGGCTAGTTCACTATAGTAAAACCAGATACAAACAGAGCAAGTGTGAAAACTCGTGTGACAAAAATGAACAGTGAATTTCAGGTTGACTCTTTTAATAGAGGAGTGATATATATATAAAATATTCTTAAACATTACTTTTATAGTGAAATTTAAATATATTATGAGAAAAAGTCAAGAGAATATAATATTACATAGTTGATTGTATTTGAATGCGCAATTATCAAAAGGAAATTACATATATGAGATGACAATTTAATTTTTTTTTAAAAATATTTTGTTCAATATAATAGTAACATTGTCTTGGGCTTGGAACTCAGCTCGTTAGCATCACTTGGCCTATTTACATTTTTCTAGATATATGTGAGTTTCATTCACAATAAGGTATGATTTCTAACCTTAACTCATGATGTAATATATAAAAATACTAAAATTCATATAAAAAGATATAGGGAAGAGAATAGAAAAATCAGGATGTAGATCTTTAATTTCTTCTCTTGTTCTCGAATCTCGTGATGTTTTAAATAGAAAAATTAGGATGTAGATCTTTAATTTCTTCTCTTGTTCTCGAATCTCTTGATGTTTTTCCTCCTTACCTTCTTGAAGAACTGTGTTGAATTCATCATTACCTCTTGAACCATTCCCCCCCAGAATTAGGTCTTAAATGTTGTATTTATAGTATTTCAAAGTCTTGAAAGGGTTGGAGCCGTGTTGAGCAAATAAAAGATTCCAAAAAAATCAAAATCTTTTTTCTCGTTTCAGCAATGGTGGCTCTGCGGCGCCCAGTTTCGGATGGAAATTTAGCACTGCACGCCTTTCAGTATTTTTATCATAACTTTTTCTATTGATATCCGATTCAAGATGAGTTGGAAAGATAACTCAAAAGGGCTACAACTTTGCTTCAAATATCACTTTCCAATTCGAACGTTTGCTATGTCAAAAATGAGTCTCAATATGGACTAAAAATCTTGAGCATAACTTTTTCGGTTGGAAATTGATGTGTGATTATACTTTGCATATATTTTATCCCTTTAACTTCTTTTTTCATCCAATTGACTCCTAGCATTCTTGAATCTTCATTGTGAGGTTAGACACAACTTTTGAGTATTTGCACTTTAATTTTAGAAATTGGTTCTCTTACAATTTAGCCATCTTCTCTAATTTTGCATTAAATTTAATCAACATATCTAACAACATCAAAACACACATTAAAACACTCTAAAACTCATAGAAATTAGTTAAATATCAAGTTTAGATGATGTCCAAAGTATGAGTGAATACACTCATCACACCTAATACATCAAAAGTAAAAGCTAAATATTCGATCGATCTATTTTTTTTTTTCAAAAAAAATTATTACTTAACTGATTGATATTTACATGAGAAATGTAATAGAATTCGATAGGAGCATATTAACAAAGATACAAATTGTCAATGTCAATGTCACAATAACACAAAATATAGGGTTAATGTCATAATAATATACAATTTATAGTCACAACTACAAATCACATAAGGTCACAGTCATAAAAACATAAATTGTGAGTCACAATTGTGGTCACAGTTACAAATTGCACAAGGTCATAGTTACAATGTAACAAATTATGAGTCACAATTACAAATTTAGTCGCTATCACACATTTTTTGGGTCATATATTATTTATTGGTCACAAATTACTTATTTTATCGATCGCATATTATTTATTGGTTATAAATTATCCATTTTATTGTCACAATTATCCAAATAATTGGTCACAAACGCACTTCATCCCACCCACCCCACCACCATCGGCACCACCTTAATGCCACGCCACACTACCTCACCACCATCACCCCGTGTGCCAACAATCACAATTTGCAACTGACCTCGATTTGAAATTGCAAGCAAGGGCCTACAATTTCACAAATTACACTAGAGGCCCTCGACGGTGGTGGCAGGTGATAGTTGTTGTGGTGTGAGTGTCAATTGTGACTTGGGAAATAGGTAAAAGAATAGGTGGGGTGAGGAATAATATATATTTGATTTTTTAAAGAATAAACTTAAAATCTAATATTTAAATGATAATAGTATCTTCAAAATATTATTTAAATATACTATCATATCTATTTTAAAAAGTCAATTTTTAAAATTATGCTCCAAGAGACTTTTCAAATTAACATTTTAAAATAAATAGTGAATTTGACTCTTCAAATTTGGTGAACCAAACACACTTTCTATAATTAAAAGCATTGAAAGTATTTTAATTTTTCATGGAGAAAAATAATACAATAAGAAGGAAGTTAGTAAAAATAAAAGATAGAGATAAGTAATAAATTTTTTAAAAGAGTAGTAAAATAAAGACACTATTTGACGGTAATCATTTGAGAAAAAAATATTTTAAATAGTGAGTTTTAGGAAAATTGTGGTTCAAAATAGAGAATAATTTTGAATTTACATCCAGAATGTTTTATTGTGTAAATATATGGTTGTAAATTGGTACATAAAAAAAGTTTTCAAATAATAATTGTCAAATGGCTAAGTGTTAAAAATAAAGAATCTCTTGGAGTACTTAAATTTTTTTACTCCTTAATCGCTAAATACACTATTCAAAAATAGAGTAAATGTAATCAATTTTCGTTGAACTTTAAAATTGTTACTATTTATTCATTTTTTTTAATGGGCTATCCAATGGTCAATCACATTTCCATATAACCATCTATTCACCACTATTTAACTCTCACATCTCCAATTAAGGGAAAATTACACGTGGATAACTGAAATCAAACATTACAAACTTTTTCTGTTAAATCTTGACAACCTGGAATTAAACTCATGACACTTCTTCTCTGAAAATCACTTTTTTAACCTATTTTCACGACATTTCTTATCTGGAAGAGAATGTTAAAAAAAATCCTATCAATTTCTTTAAATTCTCATTGAAATCAACGTCAATACACTATTAGGCTTGGGAATGAGAGCTCTCTTCATAGTTATGGTGCCTATAGAGGCTTCTGCTTACCTTTCTCTTGCCAGTAGTTCAATTGATTTTGAATTAGGTTTTGAACCCGCATATGCCTAATTGGATTTTTGAAATTAAGGGTTTAAATTGGGGGGGTACTAATATTGAGATTTTGATTTTGGGTTTGGAATTAAAGCTCCATTTGAGCCACATTTTTCTAGAATGAGAATGAAAAATATAGCAGTTATTAGACCCCACACAAAAGATAGAAATTCAAAATTGATGGTTTAATGTGGATAACGACCATATTTTTCATTTTTAAGGATGAAAAAGGTAGATCAAATGGGGGCCAAGGCATGTTGTAATGAGCAATGGAAATCGTGTTTGGCTCGTGCGTTTTTGGTGACATATACATGATTAACGTCGTCAATACGCCACGTAGGATTATCGTTTGCCACGTGCAATTTTATGTAGAAAGATGATTGAGTATTTGGTAACTTATTAGAGTTGAGTGAGTAAATAATAAAAAATATTAAGGGCTTGTTTGATTCTCAATTTTTTCAAAATAGATTTTTTTTTTGTATATTCTTTTCAATCACACATTTTTAATTTAAATAATATTACATGTAAATTATAATTTTTTTTCTTTTTTAATTATACATTCTCCATTAATTTACTATTACAAAATGCATTTTTAAGAAAGTACTCGCTCAAACACAGACCCTAATGTTGAATGACTATTCATTAAGCATGTGTTTTGACACCCATTTTGGGTGTATCATAAATTTTAAACTAGTGATTGATGGAAGAATGTATGATGGAAAAGTAATGAAATTTTTTAAATTTGTATGCAATATTATTTTATTTGAAGAATGTGTAAAAAAGAGAAAAAATAAAAAAAATTGGTGCCGAACACAACATAAAGTTACTCATTAACCCCCCCTCCCCTTCCAACCCACAAACCCAATCAAAAGGCAGGTCTATAATTACCCACGTCTGTTTAGCGAAGGGGAACAGCAGCCTAGGTTTTCTCTCTCGGTATTACACTCAAAATTGGGAACATATTCATCAGCCCCCTCGGCACCAATTATCGTATGTTGCAGTGATTTCTACTCTTCTTCATCACCAAACTTGGAAGGTAGTATCGGATTGTATTAGTGTTAAAACGGGCTTTTATACGTTGAAATCGACATTTATTTGTTGTGAATAATTAATTTGAACTCAACTCCTTATATGTTATTTTATTTTATTTTCCCAGAATTGTTGTTTCTTGATGCTAATCTTTCTCTAGCAATAGTGATTTTTTCAACAATATTTCTCTTGAATTCTTGATGCGGTTGTTTATGGTTTTCTATTGCCTTAAAAACTGGCTGCTTTTGAAGTTTAATAGGTGAAATGCCCTGGATCAAGACCCCACTAGACCCAAATGGCTCCGCCCCTGGCAGAAATTTACACAATTAATTCTGATATAAATTACTAGCAATAAAGATTTGTATTTAGCCTTTCAGAAAAAATAAAGATATGTATTTATATTTTTTTACCCCCAGTGCATAGAATATTCAGCGTTTCTTTAATTATTTTCAGGTCTACACTCATAGAACAAACTAATAATTAGAGAAAAGACATGCCACCTTCTGCTGAACTGGAGAACCTGGAGGAACCCCAGTTCAATTGGGGAAAGAAAAGAGGCCGTGGTGGAAAATTGAAAAAAGTCCAATTCTATGAATCATTTACTTATGATGAGGTGGATTATACTTTACATGATTGTGTATACATGAACGTTCAAGATGAACCTGTACCACACATCGGCAAGCTTGTAAAGATATGGGAAGATGCTGGCGAGTCCAAGAAAGTAAAAATTCATTGGTTTTTCCGTCCCTCGGAAATTTCATATTATCTAAGAGATATGGAGGTAGCTGAGAATGAATTATTCTTTGCCACGGGTGAAGGCACTGGCCTTGCGAATATCAACCCTCTGGTAACTATGTTCTTTCGCTTTGACCTGGTATCAACAAACTATGTATTTTTTCTAACAGTGTTTTCATGCATAACTATGGTAAAATTATAATGATATCATAGTCTTATTTGTAAGTTGTTTGCTTATCTTAACGGCTAGCTTTCTCTAACAGCAAAGAATCACAGGTTTTGCGCTTGCTTTATTTTATATGATAAATTAAGTGGGAAAGATTGTGATTCTAGAATAGTCTCATTTGGAAGATGAGGAACAATAAAAAATGATAGTTTCTCTGTATATGGCTCTTATGGCTATTATCTATGTAAAAGTTTATCGGACCGGGGGTGGGGTGCATTTATTCTAATGGAATGTTTGGAGAGGATGGAGTCCTTGAAAAGATCTTTTGCAAGTGGGCTAGCAGAGGACTTATGGTAAAGAGATTTTACCAGAGTTTAAGGCTAGGATAAGATGAATGGTAGAACAACATTTTGTAAACTTGATACAGCTGGAGGAATATCTTATAAAAAGGCTATTAAGGATGACCATGTTATGCCTTTTGAGAGTGAATTTTCCAATATTTATGCTGCAAAAAAGTCAATGCGAGGCATATGGTGCGAGGAGTTGATGACAATTTTTGGTCAACCTTGTCCAGTTGTATATAGCTTAATTTTTTTGGTAGTGCTTATAAGTAGTACTAGTAGGTCTATGGAATGTGCGGATAATAAGTCATGGGTTTTACGATGTGTTGACAAAATTATGTTTAACCACACATTCTCCCAATAAAATGATATTAAATGTATACCCATAACGTTTCCTTCCTTTTTAATCACACGTTTTTCCACAAAATCACTTTTTCACAATATCACTTCTACAAAAAAGTAAAATCAAACAAGGGCTATGTGCTTGTGTTCGATGAGGGTCGTGCTCTTGCTGCACAAATTCTGGAATATTTTGAGATTTGTGGGAAGTGAAGACTAACCTTAATAAATGAAATATCCTCTTGGTGACAGTCCATTGAGGTAGGAGACCTGTGAGACATAACCTAATTCCTTTTTTTCTATATTTTTCCTCTTGTACCTACCTGTGATTTTTCTATTGAAGTCAAAGCAAAGAAAAAATTTCAATTAGTTAGTTGTTTCATTTCTATTCAATTTTTAGAGCGAATTGTAGATTAGTAGTTCTTATTCAATTATTACTTCATAATTTTTTATAGCTGCTTCATCTATCGATTTTATGTTATTAGTTCAAAATTAGATTTTTTTTTTGTTATAATCTGATATTGTAGAGTTTTCTATATGATTTATGGTTTATTGTACTATTTTTTTTGATAGGTATGGTTTATTGGACTATAATGTTGTAGTTTTGTATCTTGTTCAATTTACTTCATATTGAAGCTTATGCTTAGAAGTGCCTCGAGAGGTTATGCCTTCCTTGATTTAGCCCCTCTCTGATGCATAGTTTTTGTACCAAATAGAAATGTTGCGTGGCGACTTCCTAAACCATCATGTTGCTGCACAACGAACTAAATCGTATAGCATCATTGGTAGCATGTATGTCTTTATGTTTTTCAGGTCCCTTTTTGTTTTTATCGTTATTATTATTAGTTCCACTAGTGATGCTTACCAAGGACTCCGCCCTTCGTCCTTTTTGATGATTCTCCAAGTCATTGGTTTCCAGTCAATAGATCTTCAGTTTTTGTTTATGGTCTATTTTCCACGCCGCGAGAGAAAACAAAACATTGTAGGGAGATTGAATGTTGTCATCTAGAGTTGTAATGGAATAAATACAATATCATGCAATTAATATTATATATCATAATGCATACAAATCCAACAAGCTATTGGTTTATGTATGGACTCTAATGCTGTGAGGGGATGTAGTTATATAAAAGCAACTACGAAAATGTGAATAATGAAGGTTTGATTATGAGTAAGTGCTAGTTTCTTTAGTGCCTATCTTCTATGGATAAAGATTGACAACTTTTAGTAAGAGGTGTTAGATAAATATTGATTGAATGATAATTTGATTATATTGAGTTAATGGTTATTTGTAGCTAATTTGGGGGATGAGAGTGGGATTGATGAAGATTACAAGTGAACTTTTATTACTTGGGGTTGTAATGGCAAGAATACCAAGGACTTGTTAAGATCGTTTCCAAATTATAATTGAAATTGAGTTTCTCAAAAATGTATATAGAAACAAAATTTGGAATTTTATTGAAATTGGAAAACATAGATTGATGTTTTAGTATTTCTTTTAGAAAATAATTTTTTGAAATAGAAATGTTATTAATGAATGAGATAGAGAAATGCAAAAGCACTTCTTATTTGAATGTTTTTTTGAGTTTTAGTTTTTGAAATAACTGCCAACTTGGACCTTTAAGTTCTTACAATAAATTCTTTTCCATGTGAAAAACACGATTAAGAGATTGAGGGCAAGAAAAGGCTCCAAAGAAGAAGCTAAAGAAAGAGTTGACAATGTAAAGTCTTTATGTGAAGGAATATGAACTTGTGAATGGAAAGGGGGAGAGAATGATTTTGATGCCGTAGATGGGCTGTGACATGAAGAGAGAGAGTTTTGAGAAGCCAAGTGTTGGATTTTTTTCGAATACTTATTATATCATTCCATTAAACTATGAAGAAGCTTGGAAAAACAATGTCGGCCAATACTGTAAACTTACTATTAAGTTAGTAACGAATACATCAGATAAATGATATCACCGGTAATCGAATTAAAGGGAGCTTGAGTCTTTACCGAAGGCTTCATCTTAAAGTGTTTCTTAAGCTTAGCGAAAGATTGCTTTCACTAGGACTTGGGACATTTATGTTTTGCTAAGATGAAGATCGCAAGGTTTGTTAAGCATTGTTGGCAATCAATTGTGTGATCTTAAGCATCTAGATCAGGTCTCGTATCACTGTATTGATTGCATGAAGTTTATAATTAAAAGCAAACATATGGACACATTATCCAAATTAATATGTTAAATCAACTTTTAGACCATATGCAAAGTACATCTAATGTGGGTTTGGCATTGTCTATAGATTTATAATTGGAGTAAAAGATATTTTGAGTGCAACTTTAGTTTACATTCACTTGAGCTTTACCTTTATACTTTGAGCTTTTAGAAGAAGTTAGATTCCCTATGATACTTTGATGCGAACATGAGTGTCGGACACAACACAAGTCCTATATGGTGACATATTTTTCAAAACAAGTAGGACAAAGCATGTCAAATAATAATATTGAACTTGTTTTAGTTTTTAATTTTTGTTTCATATAGTTTTTTATTAATGATGTAAAACATGTTAATTGTCGAATAAGGGTACATATCTAGGAGTTGAATATTTTTTCTTCTAAAACTTAGGATACATGGATACAACTAAAAAGAATTCAAAAACTTGACATTGGTGTTAAGTTTTTACAAACATAATTTTTTTTAATATTACATGCAAAATAATTTAAGATTTTTTTTGGGAGTGTAGCATTAAATGGACTTAGTTTCATGCCTTAGAAATCTTCTTTTATGCCTCAAAATCAATTTTATTGTTTTAAAAATTGTAGTCCCCTCATTTTCTTCTTGCAACTTCTTCTTTCCTTTCCATGATTCTGCCACATTCACTTCTAATTTGAAAGGGTCCAACACATGATCCATGCCTGTACTCATTTCGTGTTGTATCTTGTTGTGTCGGCTACATCGTACAAAGTGAGTAGTCCGAGCAGCATATGGCGTAAATATAAGTAATAAGTTTTTAAATTTGTACGCATGTATTTAAACAATTAGCGGTGAGTTCCAATTTTCGTTGGGAAACACATTTATAATTGTTTATTCTAGTTTTAAAGGTAGTGGGTCTCATAAAATTGAGAACTGTACCCTCTAGTGCACAATATTAAGGGCTTGAAGGTTCATTGTAGTTGCAATTGAAGATGAAGTACATAGTAGCAATTGCCACTGAGGTGAGTCTCCATTGCAAATTGGCAACATCTAAACACCGGATCGACACCACCGGCTTGCAGAAAAGGAGTTTGACTTTACTCTTTATTTCTCTATTTTCTTCTTTTTGTTCATGTTTGAACACTTCGACGTTTCGGAGATGCTATCGTGGACAGCATGTTCGATACGTGTTCGACACTTCGTTTAGCGCTTGTTTGGTAAAGCTTTTGTTTGCTCAAAAGATGGTCAAACTTTATTTTGACCACACATTTTATTGGACCCGTGACTTTTATTCACTTTTCACCCCACATTTCATGAGACCCACTAGCTTTTATTAACTTCTAGCAACATCACGCAGCCCCCCTTAATAGTTGAGAATAGATTTTCTAATAAGTGTTTGTTTATTCTATGCTCCAAAATTACTAATAAGTAAATGCCCACCATTTGGTTAATCTTTTTTCTCCATGGAAATTATCTGCTATCATGACTTCCTATTTACCATAGTTAATTACAACCATATTACTTTAGTCTAAGCCTTTGCCTTCTGTATGCATGATTCATTCTGAGATATGAAAATATGGCCCTTGTTTGGCTCCAATTTTTTAAAATTCATTTTCCTCAAATTCATTGTCAACCATACATTTTATGAGTCCGCAACTTTTATCAATTTTTCAACTATACATTTCAGCAACTTTATCATAATTTTTTTTTAAAAAAAATGACTTTTAGCCAAATTAAACGGGGCCATACTATTTTTTAGAGAATTACGAATTTGTTATTTGTGGATGTTGCAGGCTTGGAGAATCTATAAAGTATAATAAAGTAATTATTTAATTTCTCCCAGTAATTCCCCAAAGCTAACATCAACAAAATTCATGTCCATTTGGTTGACCTTTCCCCTTATTTCGATTATTTCTTACTGCTTATTAACTTAGTCTTTGCATTACACGTAAATACAAGTAATATTTTTATGTAACGGTTTTATTTCCTATTGAAGCAAAATTGAGCCTCCAGTTGCATTCACGAGTTTCTATAGGTCAATCGTGTTGCTTCATTTGGAGGTCACCACTGATTATTCTATGATGAGTAGGTCGTCCTTGATCTGAATTTTTATGATCAATATTGTCTACTCTCTCAAGTTTGAAGTCTTTTCAACCTGGGCACGTGGTGGAGATTGTGACAATACTTTTCTCCGTGTTGCTTTTACAAAACTTCTTGTATCATCAAACCATCACCATTAGTACAACACCAACAGTATTTGATTCCAAATTCAAAGCAATACCTATTGTATCTTTTTCAAATTTTATTAATTCACCCGTAATTACTTTATCAAGACCATGAATACGAGAAATGTCACAACATTTTGATTTTTTTTTTTTAATTGATGTTCTTGTATTTAAATTTATATCTTATCATAGGGTTGAACTATGAGGGTGTTTGGTGTGGATTAAAATCAGATTTTTAGTGAATTGTGATAGAAATTTTTGAAATGTGTGGTTGAAAAGATGTGAGATCTATGAAAGATGTGGTTGATATTAATTGTTTGACTTTGACTTAGATTAAAGTCAGATTTTAATCCGGCCCAAACAGGTTCTATATCTTCTAAAAGTTAAGCGGTTAGAGAAGGGCCACACATGCCTCCTCACGTGGGTACTGGAGTTATTTTTCGATGGAGTGCAAAATTTTCATAAAGTGGTAGCAGCAAGACTTCAACTCAGGAATTTTGCATGCTGTGCTACCATGTTGAACCATCTAAATTTTTTGGGAATTCCAAATATCAATATGATCCCTATTTCAATAACATATACACTTCATTGATAAATATTAAATATATAATTTTTTGTTTGTACAATTTCTCTGTATAAATTCTTTTCCCTTCTTTTTTCTCAATTCTTTCTACTTCCATATTTCTTTGTCATCTCTCTCCTGTTATACATCAAAAGGCCTTGGAGGAATACAACTTTCCCCCTTTGGTGATATTATCACATGTACTTCTAGTAAATTGACTCATGAGGTTGCCGTGTCTCGTTTTATGGAATTAGGAAGCGATTGCTGGCAAATGCAATGTCGTCTGCATCTCAAGTGACGGCAGAAATCCGCAACCCTCAGTCGAAGAAATTCAAATGGCTGACTATGTATTTTACCGCCTTTTCGATGTCAAAAACTGTCAGATATTGGATAAGATGGACGATAAAGTGGGTGGACTTGATGGTACGTTACTTTATCTCCTGTATTTTATGCGAGTTCTATCTTTTGCCAACGTTACAAGCTGAGAAACATTGTTGTTTCCAAGTGTTGCTGTTAAAATTCAGATTGTCTCAAATCCTTATGTAGTTGATTTTTGTTGTTACAGTTGAATTTGTATTTAACAGAAAAGAGAATAACAATTCCCTTGATATTCCCAAACTTGGTTCTAAGAATAAAGAAGACGGTAGGAATGCTATTGCGTGCGAAGAAATAATGAAGCTTGCTGACCCAAACTCAGTTGACAAGTTAAAAACTCGAGGGTCAGACGGAAATTATGATTTGATGGACAAAGAGAGAGAAAAATCTGGAAGGAAATCTAGTTCTTTGGACGATTCATCTTTTAAGAGCTCAAAGCTTGATGATTCAAGTAAGTTACCAAAGCATGAAGACAAGAGTGGTGACCAAATTCCGACTTTTTCTGGAAATGGCACAAAACCCCTGGCGACTAGTGTCATCTCATCTGATGCAAAATCAAAACCTGGACATGATAAGAACACTGTTTGGCCTGGAGAGAATGCAAAACCAGCTGAAAGCTTGAGTGCTTTGGATGAAAGGCTCTCAAAAGCAAATGTGTTTACCTCAAAAGGAGAAATGAAGTCTGGAGACCATCAACATTCTGTTAGGACTGGAAAGGATTCAGAACAAATAGATAATTCAAGTGCTTTGAGAGAAAGGCCGTCAAATATCAATGTTGTTTCGCCTGAGCTGAAACCTAAATCTGGACATGTTACGAATTCTGTTGGACCTGGACAGGCTGCAAAATTAGCTGGAGATCCATGTGATTTGGAAAGAAAGGCACCGAAGGGAAGTGTCTTCCTGAAAGAAAGACCTTGTGTACATGATATCGGGCATGAGAAGGATTCTGCTGGGCATAGAAAGGATGCAAAATCCGCTGCAAATCCACGTGCTTTAGACGAAGGGCCTTCAAAGAAGGCGAAGGTTGATAATTCTTTTATGTCATCAGAAGATAAGAACAATACTATTCAAAAGTCTGAAAAATATGTTGGGAGTGATGCTAAAAAGTTGCCAACAGCTGAGGATAAAACCAAATCAAGACTAGTTAAAGAATCTATTGGGCTGGATAAGGGCCATACTAAGGAGACTAGCAAATTTTCAAGCGGCAACTTGTCTAAGTCGTGTGTCGTGGCATCTACGAGTAAGAATGGAGGGAAAGTTGAAGGCCAAACATTTGAAATCACTCGAAGACCTGTTGTCGTAAGTTGAGCAACAAACAAGATCATTTACTTTTGGAAATTATATTCAACACTGTGGCTTATAACTCCTAAATATGATGGAAAAGCATTTGCACCTTGAGACATAGGTTTTATAGACCCAATAAGAACTTTTGGTCAATGGTATGATTGTTTTAATTAAGACGTCAAATTAATTTTAAAATAGTAAAGGTGTAATTATAAAGCATGGGAGGCAAAGTTTGAAGGCTTAAGTCCATAGTGGCTTACTAATATGTTGTTAGCAAAGATACAATTAAGTGGAATTCACATAGGATATCCCACATTTTTCCTCCGATGAAACGAAGGAGTTTGCTTGTTGATGTTTTACATCTCAATGAATTAAAATGATGAGATGATACGATATGCCTACGACATTTGCATGCATTATAAACTTATTTGATTGTGATATCAAGAAATTGGGTGGATATAATTTTTGTGGACTAATTCACACTACACTTAAATTGTACCTATGGCCTAAAGTGAGCGTGTGTCAAGCTTGCACAACCCATGTTTGGCGGCTCATGTAAGACTCGACTTTGGAATTTTGGATGAAGGTTATAATTTGCACAATCCTACGTGGCCATGTTGTTTTTGCATGAGTTGGTACTTTTTCTATCAAGTTACTAAATATGCTAGAAGAAAATTTTTGGTTGGCACAATTATTCAACCCAACAACCAAAAAATAGCAAATCACAATTTTTTTAAAAATAAGCCCACATAGGCAATGAGGATGGATGCCTAGCCCAACACGACCATATATTGAGTAAAGATATACATAATGATGCATCAAAACAAGCTCCAATTAAGTCCTTTGATATTCTAGATTGGACAATTTATATCTTTCAATGCCTATGGAAATTTCTAATGCTCGTGTTTTATATACATGTGTGGTGATGTAGAATGGGGACTACATAATAAGTCTATAAGTGGTGAGAGCTTGTGGACGAGAGCAGTGGTGGAGGCTTAGAAGTAAAAGTTACATCGTGGATTCTCTTGATAAATTGCCTATGTTACATGAACCTTATGTGCAATCAAAATTTAAGAGCTGTATGGGTGTGCTTGCCTCTAGTCCATTTTTTGCTAGTCTAGAAATTGTTGGTGATGGCCAATGAGATAGGTGTTTTGTCGCTCCATTTGCGAGGTCTCACTTGACATTTTGAAATTGATAGTGGGAAGAATTAAGAGATCGCCTAACTTCTTAATCTCTTATAGCTTTGCGTCGTGTCCTCCATGATTCAAACTTAAGATCTATGATATGAGAGATTTATGCTGAATCCTGGTATCAATTGGGCGTCTCGAGTTAGAATCTTGTGGACGCTATAGAAATCTGTGAAGGAAAAGATGGACTCAAGCTCTCCCAAAGCGAATAGAAAGAGAGTGGTCGAGCACAAGACTTGGATCGTTACAAAAAATGCTCATTTTTTGTGAACGATCGGAGCCTTGTGCTCGGTCGTTCTCTTAGTACTGTTCGCTTTGGGAGAGTATGAGCTCATCTTACATCTCACGAATTTTTATCGCATCCTCAAGATGCGCATTTTCTTATAACAACCCGAGTCTCGTGCCCGATCGTTCTCTTAGTATTGTTCGCTTTGGAAGAACATGAGCTCATTTTACCCTTCACGAATTTTGAGGATAATTTCTATCGTATCCTCAAAATTCTAATCCGACATTTTTGCCTTATGAAAGACTTTGAGTCGAATCTTGGGGACGCAATAGAAAGTTGTGAGGGATAAGATGAGTTCAAGCTTTCCCAAAACGGATAGTACATAAGAGAATGCCCTGACACGAGGCTAAGATCATTACGGTATGCGGACTACTAGCATGATTTGGTGGGAGAAAGTTTGACATCTTTGAATGAAGAGTGAGGTGGAGATAAAAAGATGGTTACTTGGACAATGTGAAGTTGGCCAGTTTGACATCTATGAGCATGAGTGAGGTGGAGATAAAAGATGGTTGCTTTGACAATTTGGAGTTGACCATACAGGTATTAGAGTAAAACAAACGAAGCTTTCAGATAGCTGTGTCAAATGACTCATGTAATACAACACCGGCATTTCTTGAGCACTTGACTATCAGATAAGTATATGACAGCTTGCATTGAAGAGGTACCAGACCAGTATAGAATGTTATAGCATTGAAGTCCGCAACATTTTTTGAAGATATGTCCAAAAGGTTTTTCTTGCATTATTTGGGAACTAATATTGGGGCTTATGCCCAATCTTTATGTAGTTTCTACCAAAGGAATTTGAGGCTTTTCATCAAAAAGGTGAGGGACTTGGGGAACTAATGAGTATTTTTGGTCAGTACTGAATATGGCCTTGGATAGTGTAAATCGAAGAGATATGATTATTGAAGTTCGGTGTCTGGAAGGTTTAATTGAATGGAGTATCACTGGTTTCATTGGATAATGAAATAGTGCAGTAACTCAATGTCATCCTATCGAGCTAGTACACCGTTTTATTGAAAGTTGAGTTACAGATATATGTAGGTTGCTTTTTCTTTTTACTCATTCTTATGCCTTTTAAGCAATGATCCAAAAGGGATGGTAAAAAATGATTCATATACCTAAGCCCAAATTTATTGAGAACACTTTTTAAGTGCTTTTTTATTAGTTTATTCCTTTCACTTTTTAAGTGCTTGTATATTCAATTAAGTGTAGTCTAAACACTACTACCTTTTCTCACTTTCTCTTTTATGCATTAATACATTGATGGAAAAAGAAATATATTATGCTAGCTGGTACATTGTAAAGTGATTGCTTGTAGACACTTATTTTAGTTGGATGAAATTTTAATTTTAGTGTTAACATGTTATTGTGGTATAGTTAATTTAAGCGCTTTGCATTTCCTGCAGTCATTTCAGAAATTTGATTGATCTTGCTTTTAATGCTCTCTGTTTTCACTTGTTTGCAGGGCAAGAGCACGTGGTTTAGGGAACTTGTAAGTTCACACTTCTCATTTGTCATATATAAAATTTTGATTCCGCTTTCAAATGAAGATATGTTTAAAAATTATTAATTTTTAAACGCGTGTGGAAATTTGTTGAAGATATGTATTCTTACTAATCTAATCAAGTTTGAAGTATGGAAGCAATCATCGGTGGTTAATATTCAATTCCTTTGTCTTCCATTTCAGAATTGGTTGGCTTTCTTGTTCCGTATATGGTTTTTATTTTAAGGTTTTGGATTGAGCAGAATATGATTGAGTATTATTATGAAGTTTGTATCCCTTTGTAGTTTGACCTGCAGTCTAATTATATGTAAGTATGCATAAATGAGCTTAGGTCTTGACTAATTGGGTTTTAACAAATCCCTAAGTTCTCATTATCAATGAGGAAGAAATTGTGTGCAGCCTAACCATTTGAAGTTAATTTAGCCCACTTGAAGATTATTATCTTTGAATTTTCGTTCTCGATATGTATCACATCAATATTTTAATGGAACTTGTAATTGATTGGAATTTAATATGCATACCTTTATAAGTTCTAATAGATCAACTCTAGATTCACCATCGTGTTGGTTGTTGGAGATTTATACCATTTATTCTAAATGTTTCTCCAGCCTTGGGAGGAAAGAGTGCAGGACTCAAACGATCAAGGTACACTGGTGCTGCTCCGGAATTTGGATCCAGAATATACATCAGGAGAGGTAGAGGTAATTTCGTTCCACTAGACATAATTGTTATATGTATCTCAATTTTTTTGCTTTCTTGTATGTCTGCTATTGTTTCGTCTGAAATAAATGTGGAATTATGGAGTCATTTTCATGCAAACAAGTTCTGCATTCTATTTAATTTTTTGGAGATTTGGCTGAAGGTAAACTGCCCTTGGAACTTTTTTCAATGTTAAATTTAATGAGATTTTCTCAATTTATATAACTTCTAGAACACCAATGTCACTGTGAGTTTGGACCGATGTGTGTGGACCAACTAAATTAAGCAATTAGCATCCACGTTCCTCGTGCTTGGATGGGCAAAAGAGAAGATGTGTGGTGGGGTTGGGTTTAGGAGCCAGAGGAATCTTCTATCTCCAGGGATGGTTTATGTATAATCACATAAAACTGTACTGTTTTCTCCTATTGTTCTGTACCAAAATAACAATTTTTCCACATCTGTTTTTGTTTGTTTTCTCCCTTTTAGGCTTAGTTCCAGAACTTCCTTTAAAACTTTTTATATGTTTTTCTGAGTTGATGATTATGCAAGGGTTTTTTTATGACATTATTTGACACCCATTGAAGGAAAACTTTGTGTAGTTGAGGCCTAATTGAAAATTTATCATGATAAGTTTCCATTTATCGTTTTTCTCGTTTATGTGTTTCTCTGCTATCTTAAGAGGTCTCATTTATTTTTCCACCTTGATGATGCTGTGGAATTTTTCCAGGACATCATTTGGCATGCATTTGATGAAAATTGCACAGCTAAAATGATACAGCGCACTGCTGTTTCCAGTCCACATTCTGGTATGTAGATAAACACCAACTTCATTGCTTCTTAAGATTCAGCAATTTTTGGGTGCATTTCATGTTTTTATTTGTTCTCATACTTAAATTATATTCACATTCAAGCCTTGTTAAAGGAAAATTCAACCCTCTACCGTCCCAAAACCCTAGAGATGGTCCCCCCTATCCAACCACCAAACCCAACCCATCACCCAACCTACAACCACCCTCTACCCAACCCTACCGCTGCCGGCAACCGGACCCCACCCAGACAACCCAACCCTACCGGCCTCACGCCACATATTTTTAGCCAAATAGCCGAAAACCTCCCTGCCGCTACTAGTGGGCCCACAACCGGAGAACCGAACCACGCCGCAGACATAGGCGAGCCACCGGAACACTGTTGCGACGCCATTAGTGAAGGGAATGACGGAATCGCAGCTTCAGAGAAGGAGGAACAGAGGTTGGGTTGCGAGTCCA
>CAIGRO010256931.1:0-15206 GCA_903798355.1 Fraxinus baroniana
ACATGGCTCTTCATTCGTTCAGCTTTTGTGCTTTCTGCAAGTTCGGACGATGGCGCTTTTCTTGTTCTTGGGCTTCTATTACCTTCATCAATGAACCTTCCTAGGCCTTTATCTTAGACTCCCTAATTGGGCTTCTCATCTTGGGCCTTTAATCTTGGGCTGCATTTTTAGGGTATCAACAGTAGCGTACTAAAAAAATGTACTATTTTTCTTTCATTAAGATTTTTTGCCACAGAGTTTTTCTTAATAAGATTTTAATGAGGCATATACTTTATGTGATGAATATCTATAACCTATAAGATATTACCCTCAAAATAATACACTTATATATTACAAATTATGTACAATTCTCAATGAGAATAATAACAAAATCTGTTTTTCGATGGATCATCATACCAGCTAAAGTCAAACAAGGCTAGATGGGTGTGTTTGAGCCACATTATTTTGAAAGAATGTATTTTGGAATAATAGAATGGTGGAGAATGTGTGGTTGAAAAAGAAAGAAAAGTTATTGATGTGATGAAAAATATTATTTTATTGAAAAATGTATAGTTTGAAATGAGTAGAAAAATGAGAATTAAAATTTTAATGTTGCTCAAACAGGGGTATATGTTTTTTTTAGTGAATGATTATCATACCTATGCAACCCTAGAAATTACGGCTATTGTATTTTTTTCAGCCGTGATTATTCTCTATAAATATGTAAATTTGATTCTCAATGAAATATAAGCAAATCTATTAACTACTCTACTTTCTTCTCATTTTCTTTCTATTTTATAACATATTTTATAATATGTACCAAATTGTTATGAATTGGTCAATCCTATTGGCTAGGATCAATTTGAAGGATTTACTATTTATAAGGGCATTTTTGGAATATGGAGAATTCTTGTAATACTTAACTTCTTAGAGGTTGTTCTCTTTGCCGTTTTCAAGTCGTTTTCTGTTTTCGATTTTTCAAAACAGCGAAAACTCGTTCTCTTCCTATTTTTGAAAACGTGTTTTTGAAAATAGAAAAAAGAATTACACACAAAACTGAAAACACCCAAATGCTCATTTTCGTCATTTTCAAGCCAAAACACACCCATTTTCAGAAAACATGGGAAATGAATTCACTTACCTCTCTCTCCCCCCTCCTCCCGTAACATAGGGCTTCCTCTGATTTTCCTCTTCTAGCCCCCGTTTGGTGCACATTATTTTCAAAAGAATGCATTTTTTTGGTTGATGTGATGGGGAATATGTTGTTGAAAAAAAGGAAAAGTTATTGATGTGATAGAAAATATTTTATTGAAGAATGTGTGGTTGAAAATGAGTAGAAGAATGAGAATGAAAAAAAGAATGTGGCCCAAACAGGGGCCTAATCTCACAAATCCATGACAATTTCTTTCAGCTCGTGTCGCCAAATCTGCGGGTTTTCTACTAGCCTTTTCAATCAGGTTTCTCTACTCTCACTATCCCTTTTATTAATCAATCAGCTGTATTTTTTACATATTTATTTTCGAAAATAGGAGTAGAGATTTCGGAAGCAAATTGAGGAATTTTAGATCTGGTTATGGTTTTGTGTAATTCTAGACGATGAAGGATTAGTGCTCAAATTTTTTTGCTTCGGGTTGTGGATTTAATGTTCTTAGCTTATGGATATATGATTCTCTTATCTATAGTGGCACGTTCATGTGGCTATTTCATTATGGATGTTAGATGTAAAATTGTCCCTTTTAACTTTATTGGAAAGGAAATCTGTTTATCCTTCTGGTACCTCTGTACCATTAAAAGGGAATTAAAGGATTGATGACTCTGTTTCCATTTGTTGATACATTTAGTAGGCTGTGGAAATGTTCATATGACATCAGTTGGAAATCTTTAGCTTGTCTTAATGAAAGAATAACTAAATTCTATATGAGTGAAACCCTATGAACTTTTGAGTGTCATGATTTAAGGCTCTAGTTTTTGCATAGATTTTATGGCGAAGAGTTGTGAAAGTTCTATTAACATGAGTTCTGGGACTCGTGCATCGATCTTGATTATGCCCCTCAAATGATAATGAGTTTGCTGCATTTTGGATGTTACTGCGCTCTGAATACATTTGTCTGAGATTGGTAGATGATTTTTTTGTTTTCTAATGCTAATGTTTCCTTCGGCAGGCTCTTGGAGAAAGGATTCGACCTGTCTTGACTGTTAACAAGATGGACAAGTGTTTCATTGAGCTTCAGGTTGATGGAGAAGATTCACAGAGGACTTGATTGTGTGCAGAATCAAAGTTTGGTGGCCAATGGATAAGATGTGAGTGCTTCTTGATTTAGTTAAAAAATAATTATCTTTGTGTCATTTTTGTGAAAAGGGTGATTTTACGTATGTTAGGCTTCAAACAACATTTTCAGGTAATATAATTTTGAAATCTCTCCCCAATATTTCTTACCCCTTGAGGAATTTCTTTGATATTTTTGGGTCCCTGAATGGTCGCAATGTCAAGTTTACAATAATCTCATGTCAACAACAAAAAAAAAACTTTGCCTTCTTCCCTTGTATGTACCTTTTTCATCTTAATGGCCAATAAAGATATAGAGATCTTTCTCGCAGCTTCAGTAGCCATGCTTCACTGAGCTTCAAATAAGACACTTCCTTCAGTCATGGTTATTGACCTCCATGTTATATAATCACTCACTAAATATCTATCATTCTTTACATGCGAGTCAACCTATTTGCTATGTTTTCTTAGTTCCTGTTTTACACCAGAAGTAGAATACCTGTTTCCATAGGTTACAACTCAAGAGTGCTGGTAATCATTAATAACATTGTAACATGTTTTCTATTGTTGCTTCTTGACTGTGTAACAATTATGCTGCTGCAAGATACATAGTTTATGTTGCAGCTGTCTGTACAGATTCTATGAAGGTGTTATCAAAGTTGCTGTTTTTTATGGTGGTGTCAACATCAAAATCCACAAAGATCTTCTAAAAAATGAATGCCCTCACATTATTGTTGGAACACCTAGGAGGGTTCTTTCTCTAGCTAGAGACAATGACCTTTCTTTGAGGAACGTTAGGCATTTCATATAGCGTTTGGAGGCAGCGTCAATCAGTTTCTCTAATTCAGTCGACATTGTAGATGATTAAGTTGAGAGATTTCTAAATTTGGATCCATATCTATCCTTGTACTCTAGTGTAACTATGCTTTACTTTTTTATTAATTTACTTTGTGAGAGATTGAAACTTGAACTCTAGTTTGAAAAGAGATGTTGCAATAGACCAATGTTGATACATCATAGCATTTTCTTGTTTAGACGATGATAGTCATCGTGTTTAGACGATTAATAAAGGAGTAATAATATTTATTATCACCATTGATAGTCATCGTGTTTAGACGATTAAAATTTTATTTGGCTAGAATTGTGAGAACTAACATGAACTCGATAAGATTGATTTCAAAATATTTATTACCATGTCAATATGAGATTAGTACTTCCCTTTTTTTTGCAACTTGATTATGTTTGGTTGTAACTTGATGCTAGTTAATTTTGTCACAAATCACGTACAATAACAAAAATAAGGACTTGCCAAATTTGATTTAAGTTGTGTTTTTATATCTAGAAAAATATATTTCAAAATTCACCAACTTCAAAATTTATATGTTATTTAATATTATATTAACATTAAACTATTAAAAATTATTGAATAATCAGATTTTTTGATTAAAATATTCTCAAAAAAATATTCTCAAAATTTCAAAATAAACGCGTTTTTCATTTTTATGTTTTGAGAAACAGTTTTTCAAAATGATAAAGAGNCAAAATGAATTCAAAATTCAAAACCGAAATACAAAGAGAACAACTCCTTAGTTTTTTCTATTACGCAATGGTTTACTATCAAAACTCTGACTAATGGTATACGCATAATTTAAGAACTTGTAAACAACCATTGCCATCAAATCAAGTACAAAAGAGGAAGAAAAATTCAGAATAGGTGATGCATGGATCCTCGTCGAAACCGCTCGAGTTATAATATTTGAATTATGCATTTATTTTTGATGAACTATCTTAAGAACAATGACTATATTTTCATTCTTGTGAATTGGTATTATTTTCTTTACGAAACATTTAAGAAAAGAATTAAACACAGCAGAAAAACTGATGTAGGACAGCAAAAACCATAAAATAATTGACGAACACGCTATCATTCCGTTGATCCAAACGAATACGGAACATGATTACCTTTTAATTTATATTGATTCCTAAGAATACCAAAAATCTAGGCATCAAACTCTTTGATTGGCGCACAAATACAAAGTATTGGACTCGTTGATATTTAAATATCAAATATGAGAATCTAAGAAATTGGAGAAATCTCGACAATTCAAAATTCAATTCAAATTCCACTCAATTTCATTGTCATAAGGCTTACAACCCGTATTTAAATTAATAAATAAAATATAGATAATATCTAAATTTCTATATAACGTCTAACTCTAGATAATGATAAAATCAAAGATAACGACTAACATTAAATAGAATTAAAATCCTTATCTAATTAAAATTATGAAAATTAAGAGTCATAATACTAATTAAAGACTAAATTAATTACAAATTAAAATACAATACATAGATTAAAAAAATTTAAATAAAATAAAATCATCCATATTCAATCTTCATCAGTCTCCTGAAACCTTGTACCGAGTTATCATCTAAAAACTTGTAATAATGATAATTTATTTGGTCAATTTGCCACGCACGCGAAAGAAAACTTTTCGAACAAAATTCGAACTATAGCAAGCATCTCAAGATCTATACTCTTTTGTGTGGCAAAACAACCATGATTTCTTTGTACCACACATAAGAGACATTAACATCAGGCTCATCATAGAAAATAAATAAAACTTTTTAATGCCATCAGACAAATCCATGCATTCTTCAATTTTTTCATTGAATATTGAGGATCCATCGTAACTGCCATCATCCAAATCCACAAATTCCTTAATTTCTCCGTAAAAAATTAGAAGATCTTCTTAACTGAAATCTAAAGATTCTTTAGCTTCTTTGTTAAAAATTGGTGGACCATCATAGTTCTCATCAATATCTATGTCCATCGACTTCTTTGGATCGAAATGAACGAAAAGATTATCATCATACATCATAACTTTTGTCATTGAATTCCATGAAAACTATCAGTAAGTAACAAGGCTATGATACAAACTGGTGTAGCGTGGTGAAAGTGATAACATAATTGACGAATACACTTAGCCTATGTTCGACACCAATTTTGGGAGAAAAATTACTTTTTGAATAGTGATTGATGAAAGAATGTGTGGTTAAAAAGTAAGGAAAATTTTTGGGTTTATGTATAATATTATTTTATTGATAGAATGTGTGGTTAAAATGAAGAAAGAGAAAAAGAATGAGAATGAGAATTGAAAAAAAATGGGTGTCAAACATAGGCTTATTAAGTGGCTAGAGAACTTCGTTGGATCTAAAATTTAAAAAAATTTATAATTCTTCTATCTTCATTGTCAAGATCTCCACGTCAAATCACAAAGATAATTATAAATGTGGAATGTACATTGATCCATTGTTTTTTAATCTTGAAGATCAATTGCAAGTTCTTGATTTTGACTTCTTTCTCTTTAATCTTAATTATTGTTTCTTGATTTGTTGTGAGTTCTTGACCTTCCTCTTCAATATGCTTTCTCCTGTTATTCTTGTGTTAACGGAATGACACAAAAATGAGAAATTACACATAAATTGAGGATTACAACCCTATAAAGCCTTTAGTAAATTGTTCTGTTATCATGGAGTTTGTCCCAATATGTTTTATAGTAACCTCACCACTTTGAACTCTTTCCTTAAAAAATTAGGAACTTGATGTTTATAAACTTAAACTTTGTTGAATCATGTTGTTGTTTGAAAACAACACTGTTGATTTATAGCTTAAGTGGTCTTTTAATTCCATTCAAAATGTGTAGTCTAATGACAATTTCACAGCCATATTCTGTGAAATGCAAAATTAGACAAAATCTTGCAATCTAATGACTTGGCATCCAGCAAAATTAGAATAAGAATATCCATGATCTTCAATTAGTTTGATTTCTTGTATGTGAGCATGGAATCCGTTGTTTTCTGTAGATACTACACAACCCACTTAGCTATTTTCCAATGTTCCATCCCAGGTTACTTAAATATATGTATAGAATTTTAATAATAAATGCTATATCCGAACGCGTGCAAATCTAAACATACATTAAACTCTCAATTGCTGCAGTATAGAAAATTTTCTGCATTTCCTTTTCTTTAAGGTCATTCTTAGGGCAATGATTGAGAATGAATTTGTCTCTCTTAGCAATGGGGGTATCACCTGGTTTTGCAATCCTGTATCTCAAATTCCTTAATTACATTATCGATATAGCTCTTTTATGATAAGTTAATAATACTAGAGAATGGTCCAGTGTATCTGTATTTCTAATACAAACGAGGCATTATCAAGATATTTCATTTTTCAAAGAAATATCTTAGTTTCGTACAATAAGCATATATCGTTGTAAGCAAGCAGTATATCATCGACATACAATATTAAGAAAATATGCTTACTCCCATTGAATTTGTGATATACACAATCATTAATTGCATTCATCTCAAAATCAAACGAGATAATTATTTGATACAATTCATGATACAATTGATGGAAAGCCTGCTTAAGCCTATAGATGAATTTTTTTAATTTGCAAACCATTTTTTTGGTCTTCTTACACAGTTTTCTGTTGCAACATATAAATCGTTACATCAGTATTACAATTGAAAACGTCATCTTTACATTTATCTGATGCGCCTCAAGATCAAAATGTGTCAAACATACTATAATAGTCCTGAAAGAGTTTTTGGTTGAAATTAGAGAGAATGTCTGTTTATAATTAATGCGTTCCCTTTAAGTAGAACTCTTTACAATAAGACAAGTCTTACATCTCTCCACGTCACCCTTTGAATTCCTCTTGATTTTAAATATCCATTTACAACCTACCTTCACGTAATGGGATGAGTTCCCACACGTTATTTTCGTTCATGAATTTTTATCTCTTCAGTCATGACATCAATCCACTTTTGAGAATTATTCTTTTGCATGGCTTGATGAAAGTTGATTGGATCTTCTTCTATTAATTCAATGTCATCATCATGCTTGGAAAAATACTATAAAGTCATATGAAATTGCATTCTCTTTTCTCTATTGGATTTCCTTGGAATTTGCTCTTGATGTTCTTGAGTTTGTTCTTTTGGAATGATCTCCTAATTGTGTATAGAGATTTTTGGGATATTTTCTTGATTTTTTACAAGATCCGGAGCAAAAACTTGCCCATGATCCTGATCATTGTCAATTGTAACAAAAGAGATACTACACCAAAAAGCACCATTTGCATCACAAAAAATACAACATTTGGTAGTTAAATGGTTCTAAAAGGGTATATAGCAATATTCTAATAGGTGAATGTTGTCATTGCTTAACAAAATTGAACTTTGACAATATTTTTTAAGTGAATGTTGCTAATGTTGTCTTTTTGCACCGTTTTTTTAGTGTTGCGAAATTTTTTATCTTTTCGTAACGCAACGTTTTTTAAACGTTGCAAAAGACAAAGCTTTTCGCAACGTTTTTTCCGATCATTTCACAACGTAAACGTTGCAAAAAATTCACACCCCTTTAAATCAAGCCCTAACTTTTCCTCCCCTAACCTTTCCTCTCATCTCCGTCTCTCCTCTCTTCTAACCCCTACTCTTTATCATCTCCATGTGGAGCTTTCTCGGCGTAGAAGCCGTCGATCATCTGTTACACGCTGAGCATCATTTCTCCCTGTTCAAGGCCAAGAATGGCAAAACATATGCCACACAGGAGGAGCACAGTTAGAGATTCTCGGTGTTCAAGGCTAATCTGCGCCGTGCCAAGCGCTACCAGTTAATGGATCCCTCCGCCGTCCACGATGTCACCAAGTTCTCTGACTTGACACCCTATGAGTTCAAGAAATCTAACATGGGGCTCTACAAGCGTTGTCTCAAGCTCCCCATTGACACTCACAAAGCCCTAATTTTGCCTACCAACAATTTGCGCATGAATTTTGACTAGCGTGACCATGGACGTCACCGGCGTTAAAGATCAGGTTTTTAGTTCTCTTTCTTCTCTGTAGTGTTCGATAGAAAAGGGTTGTTATATGAGGGATTGTCTTAACCTTAATAAGAATAATTCGACGAGGTGGGACTGCTCCTTTGCTATCCGAAGCCGTGGACGTTGGGGTAAATGTGGTTGAGTTTTCTAGGATAATTTGTCTGAATACGCTGTGAATTTGGTTACTTGTAGCACTAATTAAAATTAAGATCTTTTGCATTTTTTTGTTGAGGGGTTTTTGGAAATTGAATTTTGGGAACAATGCAGCTAGATCATCGAAAAAAAGTCAGTTTTTTTCACAGTTTTGCGACTTCTCTGAAATATTTTATTCAGTTTTGAGTAGAATAAAAAAAAATTGAGCTGTTATTGATGCAATTTGTGTGACTTCGTAACTTATTAATTCAAAGGATGTGGCTTATTTTCATTCATTTATCTCAAGTCCATTAAGGGTTTATATTTCAAATGGAGGAAAGGATTTCTTCTAATTTCTGGTGTATGTAAAGACTGAACTGTCCTTGGTCTGGTTTGTAAATTTAGTTAAGTAAAGTTTGAATTGTTTGGCTGCCAGTAGTTAATTGAGCTTTCGCAACATATTCCTCCTCAAAGACAAAATCTCTAATCTTATATCCCACATGCGCGAACTGTACATCATCAAAGAACCAGACATTTCCCATTTCGAAAAATTGACACTGTAGTGGGATCATTAAATTTGTAATCCCTTAACCTCTTAGAGTATCTAATAAAATAGCAACTGAGAGTTCTCAAGTCCAATTTCTTTTCATTAAGCCTATAGAACCTTACCTCATCTGGATAACCCTAAATATACAAGCACTTCATACTAGGCTTCTTTCTTGTTTGAAGCACATAAAGGCTTTTAACAATTGCGTCACTTGAATCTCTACTGAGAATATAAACTACAGTTTTAATGCTTCTCCCTAGAGATGTTTTTGTAGTGTAGAATGACTAATCATACTCCTTACATAATCTTATTAAATTTGTTTGTTTTCCCTTAATGCAATTAACACAAGCATTAGAGTTTGAAAAATCAAGAGATCAAGAATCTCTTCTAACACAAGTTGTTCGATTCTCTTCTGAAAGACGTGACCTAATCGCTTATACCATAATTCACATGCAATGTTTCATCAAAAGAGGCAACTATATTAAACAAATATAGATAATCATACATTGATAAAGAACCAATACCCATAACATTAGAATTAAGAAAAAGACTAAATTGACTATTTTCAAATGAATAGAAATAACAAAATTTGTCCAATATAGAAACAGAATGAGAATTCAGCACTACAAATGTTCTTCAAATTTAAATAATAATCAACTTTTAATAATAATCTAAAAGCCTCTACAACCTCAACTTTAGCTAATATATTGTCGCCCACATAGATGAATCTTTTAACATTTGTCTTTTCGACTATATAGACAACGCTGCGTAGACACACTTATGTGAGTAGTGGTACTGAAATCAATTCACCGAGTATGTCTAGGTATTGAAACTAAATTAACCTTAAAAAAGACCAAAGTGAGAAACATGCCTTTTTTATGCGCAAAGTTTGGTATTTGGTACAATCCTTTTCAAATGTTTCGAAATTTCACAAAAGTAATAGCCAGGTGATTCATCATTTTTAAGCTTTTGTTGCTTCTTTTGAGTTAGATCGTTCCTTATTTTTTTTTTCTTTAATTGAACTTGTCCTTAGAAGTACTTGCCAAGTGAACACTTTCTGTCTTGCTTCAACATTTCTTTTTGCACACAGTATAAAATGAGCTCATTAAGAGTCAACTTCTCACTTTGACAGTTGTAATTGATCTCAAATTGATTGAATTGTATAGGAAGAGAAATTAAAACCAAATACATAAGCAAATCATCGGACAGTTCAAGTTTTAGTGTCTTTAGTTTTGAAGCAATATAATATATCTTCATGATGTACTCTTGAATGTTTTCTTTACCCTTACACTTAGTAAAACTAAGTTTGTCAAACCATACTAGTTTTTTTTTTTTTTTTTTTTTTTTTTTTTTTTCCAAATTTTTTTTTTTTTTTTTTTTATTTTTTTTTTTTTAAATTTTTTAAATTTTTTTTTTTTTTTTTTTTTAAAATTTTTTTTTTTTATTTTTCTTTTTTTTTTTTTTATCTTTTCGCAAAGTATTTTTCAATTTCCTTTGAATGATTCTGGAATTCCAATCTTTATGATCATAAAATTCATGAGGTTTGAACGATCCCACTTATTAAAGTCTCATTTTTCATCAATGGAACTTTTATGTGTAAATGCAATGGGTTGTTTAGTCCTTAATACAAGGTCTAAGTCCATGTAGCCAAGAACGATTTGAAAGCTCTCTTTCTAGTCCTTAAAGTTGGTTTCATTAAGCACATAATTTGAGTTGATGTTGGCAGATATTGAAGAAGCGGAAGTATTAACTGACTAGAGAACTAATAAAGAAATATGTTCCCATGAAAATTCGTATTAAACAATCAATAAATTTAAATAATGATAGACCCCATCACAAAAGACCGAGCACAACATTGACATTAAGTATTTGGAAAGAAATACAAACTTATAAGTGACACTTTTAGTGTATTAATCAAATATTGATAATAAACTATGTCAAACAACAAATCTATCTTTGAACTGACTTATTGTTCACATAATTTATTTTTTTATAGTTGTCACATATTTATTACTACATGTGTATATATAATTCAGCCAAATATTTACATTCCTTTAAGCCAGTCAATATCCACATACATACAACCATCTCAATATTCCAAACAAATTAATTTAGACAAAAGACGTTACTTTGGTTACATGTTATTTCAATCAACCTATTTTAAAATATTAGATATTTGAATGAAATTGATTCCAACAAAATTTGAATTTGATTGGAACTTAAAAAAAATTCCAAAAATTTGCGATCTGCACTAGATAGTACGCCGCTCGAGCTCTAGGCGAGCAGCGATGCCCTACTCCCAGGCTCGAGTGCTAGAGCAGCTCCACAACAGTTCTGTAAAATCAATATTTTATCCAAAAAATCCAAAATTCAAAATTTAAAGATGAAATTCTCATCCCAATGTTGAAGAATCCAAAGTACGAACTTCATCCCTAAAATTCTTTTTAATTCTCAATGGTTTAACATGGATTGACTTTGATACCAATTGTTGAATCTAAAACTTAAAACTTTATGAATCTTTTATTTTTATTGCTAAGATCTCCACTTCAAATCACCAAGATACTTGTAAATGTAGAATATACTTTCACCCATTGCTTTTGAATCTTGAAGATCATATGCAATTTCTTGATTTTGGCTTCTTGCTCTTTAGTCTTGATTATTGCTTCTTGATTCTTGATTTGTTATGAGTTATTTTATCTTCCTCTTCAATATGTTTTTTCTTTATTCTTGTGTTGATGATATGTTACAAAAAATCCAATAACTTTAATTATTTATTAGATGACTTTAATTTTGGGCTTAATCTTAAGATAACTTTTTTACAATTAATTACATATGCAGGTTTGGATGACCAATTAATTTTTCCCAACAAACTTATCTTTAAGGTGACATCTCCCCATTTAAATTTGTTGGTATTTTATGATCGAACTTTGATAGAAAATTGGTGCAATCTTAAACCACATATCCTCGTTTGTTGTCTACCTAACCTCCATACACAGCATTTTGTGAATCATAAAATTTGTGTTTCGCTTGAAATTCCTTCATGTCAATAAAGGAGTTACTCGGTCAATCTTGTTTGTTGTCTACCTAACCTCCATACACAAGCATTTTGCAGTTGAATTCCTTCATGTCAATAAAGTCAACGAAACAAGATTGACCGAGTAACTCCTTTTGCAATACGTTCATCAGATTCAAGTTCACGATGTCCTCGTATCTAAAGTAGACACTCATACTTCCACTAAAGCTGTCCTATGGTGTGAAATTAAAGATGTGAGAAGCGAATAAACTGCACAATCAAAATAATGCATGATATAACCACGTATACTGTGAAGCGTGATATGGCTTGAATCAAACCATGTACCAACCGCATGCATTATATTGCGAGGCATACTACAAAGCGTGATGTGATGAAACTCGAATAAAACTACATCCGCTAAAATGTAATACATCCAAGAAAAATCATAAACTATGATACATATCCAGGTTATAAAAAATAAAAAAATAAATAAAAATAAGCAAGTGGATTTTTATCTCGAGGGAAACTATGGCACGTTATGTGAATAAACAAATGAACCAATCCTTATTTGCTCAAGAATTAGATGCATTACAACTCGTGGAACATTTAAAATGCAATTATATAATAAAAACATATAACAAAAAGAATTGTTTCGCAAGATATACCACGACACCGTGTGTTGTGAAGAAAAAAACTTGCAAGACATACTTCGAAACATGGTGAAAAATCCCGAGTCAAACCACAAACGCTAGAATGATTTTTCTCATATGTCAATTCTTTAGTTTAAGTGCACGTGCAATTCCTTTTGATTGGAAATTTTATAAATTATATTTAGTTTACAAGTCCTTCAAATGACCACATACTACATTGTTATTTTTAGCAAATATTTATATTTCTTACAAACCCTTGTTATTATAAAAGAAAAAGATCAAAATTTAAGAAAAAGCATACGACCCTTGGTCATTTCCAAGCTCATTGCAAGCTTGATTCTCTGGTTTTGGTAGTAATACTGTCAAGAGGATTATTCGGAAGGGTGTGCATAGTGGCAAGGGCAATTGTGGGTGGTGGATAGGCTGAAAGTTTAACTAGATGTTATTGAGCAAATTAGTTGAGATGAAGACGCCTATTTAAAACTAACTAGATGTAAAAACATTCTCGGGCTCGCGCAAGGGTAGAACATTAGACACCTATCGATCAACCAAGCCCAAGGTAAAGAAATCAATAGCTGACTGATTGACAAGCCTCGACAGCTGCTAAAACAAAAATTGCAAAGAATCCTACATTTGTAAAAAGAGCATTAGTTTGTATCATTGAAGATAGTCCTTGATTGTGATTGAATGCAACACCAAGTAGTTAATTATAAAACATCATTCTAAACAAACAAGACTCAATTGTGTATAACTCAGTAACCAATCAAAGACAGAAATGCATCAATACCCAAAGTTGGTGGCATCATTATGTCATTTTACTCAAGAATTTGTCCACAAGTAATTTTGGTTTGTCCTGTAGTCATGCACTTATGTTTCCCAAAAGTATAATTCCATCTATTCTCTTCATCGAATACTGTCCATCTCTAACCTCTTTCCCTCTTTCCTCTATATCTCTTCTCCGTCAAAAACTCTTTTTATTGTAAAATCAAATGCATCGTGAGGTTTCTTCAGTATATATCTTGGATAGTTATATAACAGTCTATAAAAGGAATTGAAACAAAATATAAAATGATATATGATGTGGGTTCTTCAATGTTATATTATTAGAAATAAACATTTTTCCTTTTCTTATATTTCGATGTAATTAGGAAGTTAGTTAGAGTTAGCTATTTTTTCTTTCCTCTTCCAGCTGGAGATTAGTTAGATGACAGTTGAACTATTTTCCCACCTATTTTTCTCATTATCTATTTAATCTAATGAGGCTGTATTAGATTTTTAACTAATGAAAATTATTTTCCCTCCAAACTTGTTATTTCTCTTGATTTCAATATGGTATCAGAGCATATTGCTTTCCAACTCTGAATCTTGAAATCAATTGAGAGTTTTTCTTCAATTCTGCTGATATGGCTTCAGAAAATAATCAAATCAACACAGATATGAATTCATCCCTGAGTAAATCAGGGATCGATGAACCATCTAGCCCATTTTATCCTTACCATTAAGATAATCCTGGATTGGTACTAGTGTCACAGTTACTTATGGGGGAAAATTATGCATCGTGGAGTCGTGCGATGACAATCGCACTTTCGGTGAAGAATAAGATCTCTTTTATTGATTGATCTATGGAAAAGCCTGAGGAATTGAATCCAGAATTGATTAATTCATGGATTAGAAACAATAATATTGTTATGTCATGGATACTGAATTCAGTTTCAAAGGAGATTTCAGCTAGCATCATTTACGCATCCACATCTCATGAGATCTAGAATGATCTCAAGGAAAGGTTCCAACAAAGTAATGGACCGCGGATTTTTCAACTGAGAAAAGAGCCGATGAACTTGACTTAGGATCAGAATTCTATCAGTGTTTACTTCACAAAAATGAAGACTGTATGGGAAGAGTTGATCAATTTCAGGCCTGGCTACAATTGTGGAAAATGCACATGTGGAGGAGTTGTAGAGATAAACAAATATCACCAGATGGAGTAGATCATGTCCTTTCTTATGGGATTGAATGAATCCTTTTCTCAGGGTAGGGGATAAATCCTACTTATGGATCCCATGCCGTCGATTGACAAAGTGATTGCACTTATGGTAAAAGAGGAGAACCAAAGAAACATAAATGCACAGACATTAGGAACTGAAAATATGTCTACTAGTGCCTCTGCAGCGTTTTCTGTTAGATCTGATGGTGTGAGGCCAATGATGAATCATGGTCCTAGAAATGATGGATCCAGATTTGGAAATGCATTGGTTTCAAGAGAAAGGATAAGCCATATTGTACCCATTGTAAATTCCATGGACATTCTATTGATAAGTGTTACAAAATACGGATACCCTCCAGGATTCAAACCAAGAGCTAGAGAAAGTGTTCAAAGTTATCCTGCAAATAATCATGTCAATCAATTGTCCAGCAATCAGCACATGGATCAGCCTAACATGGGGAATTTTATTCAAAATTTGAATTCGAATCAGTATCAACAGCTGATGAGCATGCTATCGAGTCATTTGGCTCCAAACATAAATGCTACTTTTGTTGAACTCGATAAACAGTAGACTACAGGGACTTCAGGTATTTGCCATTCCATATCTGTTGATCCCGTTTTTACATCTAAGGAAGTTTGGATACTAGACACATGAGCTACTAAACATGTCTGTTGTAATGCTGAAGCATTTGTAAATATGAGATCGGTTGAAAATGCTAGCATTACTGATAGGAATATAAAATGCATA
>CAIGRO010256948.1:0-28431 GCA_903798355.1 Fraxinus baroniana
TGGTGGAGGTGGGGGTGGGTTAATTAATTATATTATATATATAATTATCTTTTTATATATTTATATACATAAATAAATATGTGTATGTATAGGTGAAATTTCTGATTTTTGAAATGTAAAAGTTGTTTTGTCATTTTTGAAATAATGTAAGATAAATGTAGGATTTATGTATTTTTCCCTTATCTCAATAATAGATATACACATTGAGGCCTTCACATATTTAGAGCCCGTCCGAGCCCATGTTTTTTTGCTTTTAGGAACACATTTTGAAATAATAGATTGATGAAAAATATGAAGTTGAAAAATAACGAAAATTTTTGGATTCTTGTGTAATATTATTTTATTGAAAAATGTGTAATTAAAAGAAAAATGCATTTTAAAAATAATATAGCTCAAACAATGACTTATTGCAGTTAAGTCACTCAAACATGATATGATCTACATGGAATTTATTGCGACTGCTTATCATAAATTGTCCTTGTTTGGTACATATTAAAATTATCATTATCATTTTTATACTCATTTTCAACCACACATTTTTCAATAAAATAATATTTTCCATCACGTCAATAACTTTTCCTTCTTTTTCAACCGCACATTCTCCATCAATCTACTATTTTAGAATACATTCTTCCAAAATAATGTAGTTCAAACACACCCATTGTGTGTACATGGAATTATCAAGATTTATAAATAAATAAAAATAAATAAATAAGTCAAACGGTATATTTTCTCTCGTCTAGGCTCCATTTTAACGAAGTTTTGGGAAAAAAAAATATATATTTTTGAATAGTGATTTTTTTTAAAAAATGTGTGGTTAAAAAAGAATGAAATGTTTTTCGTTTACACGTAATATTATTTAATTGAAAAATGTTTTGTTAAAAAAAGAAAAGAGAAAAATGCATTTTGAATAAATGAGTGTCGATAAAAATGTAACGAACATTTTTTTTATTCATATTGTTATATACTATTAGACGAAGTAATGTGAATTTAGATTCAACTACAATACACTCGTATCTTTTGGTCGTTAACTTCAACTCCTCGACCACACACACGTAATGGGCATCTCTTCGCCTATACATCAGCTATATTTAAAGATGAGCTTTGCTAGGGTGTCAGGGTTGGTGACCGGGTTTGGTGACAATCGGACACGTGTCGCCCCCCTATTGGAGGGGCGGCATAGGGGGGCGGCCCTATCATTTCCCTTTAAAGATCCAACTACTAGTGCTGTACTAGCAGGCAGCAGCAGTACTTTTACATCTAAAAGTGTTATCTATGTCAATTTCCATTATACATTCAAAAAGCACCATAGGAGGCCCATAAGCGCTAAACCCAACTTTGTCAATAGCCCAATAATGAACTTATCATATAGCCCTTTATAAACTCAAAAAATTGTTGATTCTTCATCTTGGAAAATCAGTGGCAACCATGCTCCAACCAGCGTGTGGACAATAAAGCTTCCTCTCTGTTAAAACTAAAAAACAACCAATAAAATGAAATGCTTGATTGAGCTCTAAATTTTAATAAATCGGAGTTCACAAAAATGGCGACTGCGGCCGGAGGATCCATTGCTTTTTCGAGCTTTTCATCTTCTTCCTCTTCATTCGGCCGTAAATGCAGGCCACGCTCCAGCCTTCCACTGGTATTCTCGACTTTATGTTGTATATATGCACACATGCCGTATAGCATTTCATGTTACTTTCTAAGAGTACGAACTATCTTAATTCACACATTGAAATTCATGTATAGTTGCTAATAACCATGAGCCAGGCTCACCCCATGTCCGTATTTTCATCTTATCTGGGGTGAGAAAAGATCGAATTTGGATATGAAAGAAACTTTTGTCTGTGCAACAGGTGATTAGACTAGTAACTCCACGGCAACGAAATATAACCTGCTTGGCAGTTCAAGAATCATCTACATCCACAGGTGGTTTCTTAATGAATCTGTGAAATGTTATACACAAATAGATGATGTCTTTTTAGATATAAGTGGTCTTATCTACGTATAATTGTGAAAACTAGTTTCTGCTGAAACAAAGGAGAAAAAGGAGGAAAAGCCAGCTGAAGAAGCTGAGCCCTCGAAGCCAAAGCCGAAGGCTGCAGCCAAAGCTCAAACCAAAGGTTTGCCTCAGTTGATGGAGGAGGATGTCATCCCTTCACTCAAAGACACTCTACAAGCTCAAGATGATATCTCAGAACTTGAACTATCATTTAATGACAACAAGGTCAGTTACAAATGCAAAATGCATAAAATTATTTCCAAATAAAATTAGATATAAACACTGATCCTCCTCATCTGAGAGTTTAAATTGTCAGAGAGAAAATAAAAATTAGATTATACTTCAGCCTACCTTTCTCATGTGATTCATTTTTCACAATCTAACACATTCACTGTTTCCATAAATAAGTGGCGTAGAGGTTTTATATCAAGACATGTATCCACTCTGATACTACCATGTCGAGCCCAGTATTTAAAATTTGTATTCAACAAGAAAGGCCGATAAATCTCAATGTTTTGCCTGATTTGTAATTGTTGAATGAAATAATACATGGCAGTTGGAAGGTTCATTTTTTAAGGAGGGCAACCCATATTCATTTTGGGCATTCTTCCCTGATGGAAATCTCACAGGTATGTCTAATTTTTAATATTTCCAAAGTAAATTAACCCTGTTTGGCTTGGTATGTAAATATAATTTATATGTTTTTGGGTGACAGGTCCCAAAGGTTTTTCTCTATCTTCATATGGGACAGGAGTGAGCACTGTAGAGCCATTTCTAGTTGATGAGAAAAGACCAACAGCCAAACATGTAGTATTTTGGGTTGAGAAGCGTTTGGCTGCTCAAGGAATAATTCCAGTGTGGAATGAGTAACAAATCTTCAATAACAATACCAGCAACTTTTCCATTTTTGCTGCTGCTGATGATCTAGCATCTTGTAAATGAAATTAATTGTTTATATTATTTGCATACACTTCTTTTACATAAAAAATATTCTTTTTAATTTAGGAATATGTGATTACCGTCTGCCTCTCCGCTTTATACCATATTTCCGGCTATTAGATTGGAGCACTATATAGTATACATAACCAATCAACTGAAAGAGATTCAAAAAATATAAAACATCTAGGTAAATGCAGCCTGTAATTAAATAGTAAAACCTCCACCTTATTTTACCTGACAATTATTTACACATGCTATAAAAAGTAAAAACTTTTCTTAACAGATCATCCAGCAGAACACAGCGAAATAAAAAAGGTGCATAAGAAATAAACAGTTAATAGAAAATTCGACTCTGACTGGACTGCCTAGGCAGTTTATTTTGCTATACATAAATATGTAGAAGGTGTCAACTAAAGCGAAGCTGTCAGAAGCATCATTACTATGTAAGGAAGGAGAGCCTCTCAAGAGGGATTAGGTTGCATTTGCATTGGCATTGGCATTGGCATGGATGTTTGAGGAAGAATGGAGTTGGCAAGCTCTTCATTCAGTTTCACAGGAAATGGTGGCATCTGCATTGGGAGTTGTGACATCTTCACCTCAATCCTATAAGTGGCATAATCAATGTGATGATTTGTTATTATGCATATCTTCATACTGATGAGAGAGGAAAGAGAGATAAATCTAAAAATTTGCAAGATAACAGTCAATGACATGATCTCAATGTGTATATTGTTGATTTGTGTGTGTTTGTTGATGGTGGTGGGGCGTTAGCACGAATGATTTCTACTTCTAAATGAAAAATATAGGCTATGACGCTATGTTCATTCATTTTCCAACAGACCAAAAAATTCAAGACGGCTGCAAAAAAGACCTTTAGTTATCCATCAATATTGTGGGAGTTACCTTCAAATAGTTGTTTACACGTTCTCTACTAAGATTGTATATCGACTCGGGACTGCTTGAATCAAACCCATCCATGTCTTCCCAAAGCTATTGTTTTGCTATCTTATCTTAATCCTAAAGTCTTGAGAGAAATAATCATATGTATCACAGACAGAAAGCACATTTTCAGGATTTGGGTATAAGTTTTCACATTGTGAGAAACAATTATTATATCCTTTCGAAGATAGCTAGAGGAATTTTAAGATCCCAGTCAACGAAGGAAACTGAAAGGGGTAGGTTTATTGTCTTTTTCTAGAGGTTAGGCACAGCCCTCCTCTTAAGGTTGTACTCTTATTTTATGATTTTAATTATATAAGCCACCTAGTGTGGTTTTAATTAAAAGAAATAAGGAAACAGAAGGGAAAATCTGGCTGGCCAATTTGCAATACATCTAGAGAAAATAACTAAGTAGCAAACTCCTTAGGGAACTTCTGCTGCAATTCTCAGTCACCACAACCAAATATATAAAAATAAAAATGAAGCAAGAAATTAATCTCACATCAATTCATAACAGTCAAATATATTTGGGAATGATCAAAGTAGAACTAGTGCAAAGGGTGGAAATATTTTATACTAGCATGAAATAAGTGCATCTCTTTTTTGCTAACGATCAAGTGATACAGATGGTATACGTACTCATTTAATATTGTTAGGATGTTGTTTCGAGTCTGGCAGAAGAGATTGATATTCTCCTGTATCTGCATGCAAGTAGAACGAGAAAAATAATGTTAATACCATTAGGTCACTGCTAGAAAATAGAAATGATGCTTTTCTATCATGCTTCCAATGAAGCCAATCAATCAAAGTGATTTTAATTTGGATTGCATGGCATTGAGTTTGTAGAGCAAACGCAATGGATAAATAGAATCCAAGTAAGAGATCAATGATATATAGTTCCTGGACAGAAAATGAAGTTTACAGTCTGATATACCCATATTATGGTAGAATCTCTTCAATTCCTCAGTCAGATATTCAAATAATCCTACCAACCCTCATTTTCTGAATACTCATCAGATCGTCCTAACCTGACAGAATCTAATCAGTTGCACACATTAATCCCCATGCTGCAACATCTAGTAAAAGCATAGTCTGGATGCCTTTATTCTCCACTAATAATGAAGAAGAATGGGTTTGTTTGGAAGTCTCAGCACACAAGATTATCCGTCGTTCTATATAACTTGATCTCACAATAGACAACTGCTCTAACAATATACTTTTCGGTCCAATTGTTCTGTTGAAATACATTGGGCAAAGTAAATTGCCAAAACAAATTATCCTGCTACCAGTGTAGAGCAATTAATATTTGAATAACAGCTCAGACATCAACTCATGAAAGACAAATATACAGGTTTTTGTATTAAGAAGTCATTAGGTAGAAGCACATAATAGCATATATATATATATATATATATATATATATTTTATTTTATTTTTTAATTATTATTTTTTTTTATAATAACCGTGAATGTTCGGACCAGATTGCGCGCACCTCGACAAATCTCACGAGGCCTTGAAATTTACGACCAGGTACTCACCTCAGTGGCCAAAGGGACTCGAACTGGTGACCAATGGGGAGCAAACCCAATGCCATTCTTCTACGGCAGTTCAAAAACTAAATATTATCGCAGATTACCTTGAAAGCAGCAAAGTTTGCAGAAATTTGATCCAAGGCGTGAGCATTTTGCTCGAGAAGCTGGCCAGTTGCTCCACCAATGTCTGCAATTAAATTTTTTTATACACCCTTCAAATATCTAACCATGGAAGCATATCCATGAAAAGTAGAAGGAAAAACAGACATGGTCACGTGGCTGCTATGGAACTGCCCCAGTAATCTCACAGGTAGAGAGGGTGGTGGTATTTCCTCTTCAATGATTTTAATCTCAGGTATGCCCTCTTCTCTTTCACCAAATTCTAATAGGAATCTAATCTAGATACGACATTATGAAAAATGATAAAAATGACCTAGTATGCGAAATTCCATGTTGAACATCCATTCCTACCAAAAGATCATCCACATCATAACGAAATGTTATTAATCACCTAAACCTCAACTTCAAAATATTGTCTCAATGCTGCCATGAATTTGGAATCTAACATTTATCTTAGGGATTGTTTAGATTACCAAGGTAATATTGGGCGAGAGCTCCCATGCTGGAGAGAGGAAGCAATTAGCAAGAAAGCAGGGAGGATTACTTTTAATATACAAAGCTTACCATTATATCAAGCCAATTTTAAGCTACTTACCCTATATCATATCATCATTCCAATCGGTTGTGAAGAGGGAGTTGCAAACTTTTTATAGACGTTGAGAGAGAAATCAGAAATCATAATCTTGGGATGCTTAAACAAAAATTCTGAGTTCTGACCCATATGGTTAAGTAAATGGCAAAACAAGCCCCTAGTCATTCAGAGAAAGGGAAACCTTTATATGAGATTCCATCATCATCGTCGATTAACAGCACCGTCTGAGTATGGGGAGGGCCATTGGAACGATTTGCAACTTGAGAAGATCTTGGCAAAGAATCTCTAGCTTTTACCTGAGAATCCCAATAAAAAAAAATACAAATTATTCAATGGTAATGTCTATTGAAGTAAATAAAAACAGAAATGACTGACAACATAAGCTTGAAATAATTCCGAGCATCAGGACTATTGGGTTATACGACTGAGGATTAGACTAACAACAGTTTTGAGATGTTGATGCTGCAGGTGCCTGGAGTTCTTTTTTTATCCCAAGGATTTCTTTCCCATCTTTTGCTGATACGTAATCAAATAGAGAAGGGAAGACCATTACAATTTGACAACTAAAAAACTGAATGGCATACTGATCTAAACAAAACAACATTAGCATCCAATCAGTAGCTCAAGGGAATTGCTGCCCCCCAAAATCTACAAATACAGATATGGGTAACAACATTCAATCTGCAACCAGATCCACAGCTAGACCCAAAAATGGCTACAAAGAGGCCCAAACAGGTCCCTTGAATGGGATTGAAAACATACAGTTTTCCTATCAGGCCTTGCATAAATTAACCATCCATTACTCTGTATCCATCTGGCTTGCATTATTCAAACTGATTATGATTAGTTTACTGTGAAATAATCATATTAAAACTTCATTTCAATTATATCTATTCACAAACAAAATACTTCATTAAGAAAGTTAGTCAGATGAATGAATAAAGTAACGATTGAGAGTTTACTCTGTATCCATCTGGCTTGCATTATCCAAACTGATTATGATTAGTTTACTGTGAAATAATTGGATTAAAACTTCATTTCATTTATATCTATTCACAAACAAAACACTTCATTAAGAAAGTTAGTCAGATGAATGAATAAAGTAACGATTGAGAGTGACCTTCCAATATACCATAACCTGTGGTGCCATGTAACAGATTCAGCTGGAAACTAGTGTTCTTAAGATCATTATGAACATTTATATTAAAAGCCCTACCAGCAATTACTCTTTTACAGGAAAAGGCATGGCCCAGTATATAATGAGATTCTTCTTTAGCTTTCTCATTATGACCTGCAGCTTCAGTGGGTCCCTTTTCTCCTTACAACAAAAATACGACCGTGATTGCTTGTGAACTTCTGAATTGTAAATCGAGCTAAACAAAAACAAAGTGAGAGATTTGTCTATCTTAATTGTCGTTTCTTTACAGCAGAAACTGAAAGGCCATCTATTTTGCCACTTGAAACTTTGCCATTAAGAGCTGTGCATGGATACAAACATATACATTGTGTAGTACAAATGAAAGCATGCAATACATTAACTACCTTTTTGTCTTTATTTTTCCTCGATGAATTTTGCTCTTCTTTCCTTCGCTTTCCTATTTCCTTCTTCTGCAAAATGGCAAACCAGTTGTGTCAGAATTTCCATGAGTTAACTGAAACGATATAATAAAACAACAAGAGTGTGCTTCCTATTAACTTCATTCTAGGCTTTCTTGCTCTTATCATCTATCACTAAGCAAATTATGAGCTTGTTTGGGAGAGATTTTTTGAAAAGAAAAATGATTTTTTTGGAGAATGTGTGGTTAAAAATTAGGAAAATAGTTATGGGTCCATAGATGTGTGGTTGAAAATGATTTTCAAAGAATCTCTTCCAAACAAGCTCTAAGAGTCTATATTTTCTCAATGATCAAATTTGCTTCTCATCATTTCGTTGTCTCAGTTTTATCTCTCTCTTTTCCAAGAATACTCAATATATCTCTCGTCTACCACTTTCACCATTAAGTAACACAGTTCATCACTTTGAATGTGTGAAATATCAAAATGTTTGAGTTGACTTCCACATTATATAATTGAAATCACAGAGTATATTTTTTCGCATGTACAATATCCCGCCAACCATTCATCTTTTACTTGGAGATGGAGGTGCATCACCACCATCGCCAGTTTTTATGAAAAACCAATAATTGCATAAACATATTAAAACTACTGCAGTTGCCAAACAATCAACATTATGAATTGATTACAATTACTTTCTTGCCCAATATTTCCGGAACTAGAATGAATTGTTTGTATTTTCTATATCACTAATCAAATGTCTGTCTGTGTGCATAGGAGAGACTATTACTTTTTCCTTATCTTTGTGCATGTAAGTGATCCCTTAAGTGTGACTCTCAAAGTTTAGGAAACTTTGCATTATCAGCATTAGTTCATTCAAGAAATGAAAAGTCAAATATTTATAGTCTTTTAAATGCTCTGGTGATGCGTTTTTTAAAAGTAAAATATTTCAAACGAAAGAAAAGAAAAGCAAATTTGGGTGTAGGAACTGCTTTGCCCTTGCTGAAACCCATTTACTTTCTTCCAGGGGAGAGGCCTTATATTGACAACATTTATTCCACTGAAGAAAGACACAGCCTGTGGCCATACAAACGGCCATATGCCTATTTGCATATCAAGAGGGATCAGAGACATTTTGAAAACATGGAGGCTTAAGTTCTAATTTTGCAGTGTGTCTTCTTTACATATTGGGATCATTGGCCGTTGGGAAAGATCCTTGTTATCGGTCACTCGTGATCTAGAGTTGAGTTTAGATTTTGATATCAAAAAATCTTTGGATCTTCTGAGATTATGTTGCTCGCGATGTTAGTTAGGCCAAATTAAAATGTCATAGAACAAACAGACATAAGACCACCTACCAAGCTTCAAAGATTATCGACATATAAAATTCTTGTGGATGTGCATGCATATCTAAATGGCACATGACGAACATAACAGAAATTATAATAAGAAAAGCAACAAAAATGAAGAGCTCACGGTCATCCATTTGCAGCGCAATGCCACATCGCGAACTGTCTTATCATTTAACTGCTGAGCAATTTTTGCATACCGAACTATGATAGTGTCTGAGGTGTATCTGCAAAAGTTACTTTTTACATCAGATTTGTCCACACATGAGCAACAAGATGCAACACAGAAAAAATTGCATATAGAGAAACTGCAAACAGTCAATCTAAATTGGCACTAAGATGTCAAAAATAATGAATAGAATGGGAATTTAGATTGCTCCATTGGTTTCACAAAGATCAATGCTTTTCAAAACAGATGGGAGATGAGAGGTAATGTACTAAATGTTAATTAATTGAACTGAACTGGAACCTTTCCTAAACTCAAAACAGTCTTGTATTAGAAGGAAACTTTCAACCTTGCTTACTGGAATGCCGGCATTATTTACACATCTTGTATCTTAATTGTCGTGATCGCAATGATATAGAATTGATGGTGATGTAAAATCTTGATTTGTTTCCCTTTTCCTTTTTAGTTAATAAAATTCAGCTCAGACCCATAGCTGAATTCAATATATACTGAAATTGAAAAATGAGAGCAATTGTTTTATATTTATTTTGTTCAAATGATAATTTGATCTCCAGAAGAAAACAAAAAGTTATCTTACTGTAAACTGATCCTCTAAATTCTCCATCTCATTTTCCCCAAATTTATATACTGCAAATGTGCTGCAAGTACTATAATTGAAGCTTATGGATCTGTAATCAGATATTATTGGAATACATCAATCCAGAGTCCTAAAATTTCAATCTTCCCTAACAAAAATACAGTTCCATTGCAAATTCAATTTTCCAATACATACATGTTCGTGATAAACGAGATCATCCATGGGATTCCACCATCAAAGCATATCTTAGCCAAAAAGTCTCAATTTTTTTTAGTAAAATGAGAAATCCTAGTAATTCAATGAATTTACAAGGGATTAAAAAACAGAAATTTTATAGAAACCCGCACATGCGCATATAATGTAAATACATATTATTCCAGGCAGCAAAAGATAAATATGATAAATTTAGAAAGAGAATTGGCTGACTTGGAGAGCAAATCTTCGAGTATGTGCTGTTCATCATTGGACCATTTGACAGAGAGGCCGGAGTTATAATGGAGGGCAACCTGAGAAGGGCCTGCTAAGGAGTTATTGGGAACCGGGAGGCCATTACCGGTGGCGCAGATCACATCCTGTTTTTCATGATTCTTGTAATTATCAAAATTGTTTTCAAGACCATCAGAAGGATTCCCAGTCGCAGCCATCTATGATCCAAAACTTAATCAATTTGCTCTAAAATGTTTTTGGGGATTTCATTTACCAATTTTTGAGGTTAAGTGAATTGAATAGGTTGCGTCATGCGTGTTACCTTGAAAAAGTAGAGTCCGTCTATAAACAATTTAGCTGACAAGAGATTGAGATCGATAATTAAAAAGTATTTCTATAAAGGAGAAAAATTAAGAATGTTGCAACAAAATAGTTGTCTAAATTGGAGTAAAGGAGTCGGTTGCCACTTTTAAGCGGTTAACTAAAGGGGTCCCCACAAGAACTTTTTTTGTGCATAATCATATACGAAATTCAGTGAAATACAAGCGAAAATAGAAGAAATGACTTCCCCCCTTGTCTTTCGTCTTTTTGACCCTCATCTCGACCTTCTTAAAGAAAAGAAAAAACATAAAACCATGGGCAAAATATGAAGATTCCTCGAAAAGATTCTCCAACCAAAAAACCCATGAAAAGTACGATCCATCTAAATGCCAAGTTAACAATCCACAACACATCAAAACCTAACTAATTACAACCTTGGCACAGTTGGATTCAAGGAATCATTGCTCAGACTGAAACAACCCCATGATATCAAATAACTATAAGTGACCCATCTAACTATCATAAATATGTTGTAAATCTCCAAAAGTTGAAAAAGGTATTTGACTTTTATCATAATCCTTTAGGATGTTACTAATTGTATAAAGAATACCCTATAGTTACATTAATTGAAGGGAATTTCAATATTCCTGAACAAAATATCTGACTCAAAAGCTGGATATTTGCTCCTTTCATGCTTAGTATCTCTGCTAATTTGTTTATTAATTTGCAATTTTTCTATTTTAATGAATTACAGGTAGCACGTTTTGGTGATCAGGTCCCCTGCTCTGTAAGGTGCTGTTGGAGTCATTTTTGGTCCATGTGGATGGTGAGTTTTGTTATGCTTACAGCTGAACTCTTGAAAAGTTGCTGCTGCTTTCTCTCCCTCTCTCCCCTACAAGCAAGCACAAATGGCTTACTTGATTCTATCAAGTCAATTATAATTTGCTTAAATTGACAGAGGAATCAAACCTGGAATTTGATACCAATGGTTGTGAGATAAGTATATCAGTCAAGGAGACAACCAAACTATGGCTATTGGCATCAGTGCAATGCATCTTGCATTTTAAAGTTTGCAAACACCTAATGATTTTTGCATACAAAATATACATACATGTATATGCATATATGGACACATGTAAAACCTTCAACGAATGTATAATTCTCACCTAGATAAATAGTGCAGGTGGAAAGATTTTAAGGAAAGTCTAACATGTATATGTTTCGAAATAGATATTTATCAATCAGCTTTCTTGGAAAAAGAAATGTAAATGTTAAATCCCAAATGTAAAGGCCAGATTTGCAGAATCAATCAGCATTGAGGCCTTGAATGCTATAAATTTCCCTATAGCTCAATCATAATCGGTTGTAAAGAGTAAATTGCCACTGTTCATATTTTAGGAAGGTGATGTTCATAGGCAATTTAGCTAGTGGTTTTAACATTAAAGGATCCTCCTAAGCATTATTGGACTTTACTACATAATATAATAATTGTTGACAGAGGAGTCGACTCAAAAAGAACTATCATTTCACTCAAGTCCAACACTCTCGAAATTGATTAACTACCGAAGTACGCAAAATCGAGAATTCAACATATTTCCAGACGCATATACAGTAAAAACTCAATCCACGATTTGATATCTTTCTTTTCACCAAAAATGCAGCAAATAAAGCACACACAACAATTACACGCATAAAGAAATGTGGTTGGGCTGACTTGGAAAGCAAATCTTCAAGTATGGACTGTTCGTTTGGGGACCAATCGAGGGAGGTACCGAAGTTGGGATGGAAGGCCAACACGGTGTTTTCCGGCACCGCACCGTTGATAATGGTGTCACCATTCGCATAGCCATTGCTGCTGATGCTATCTTTGCTGAATCTCCCCAAAGGATTCGCACTTGCCGTCATCGAAAAACTGTAAAATTCTCAGTCGAGTGCAAGATTTCAAGGAAACCTATTGAATTGAAAATCCTACCAAACTATGGCATCGTAAATTTTCAAATTTTAGGCCAACGAAGCAAAAAATAAAACTAATATGAACCAACAATATGACCACGAAAAATAAAATAAAACTACCTTAAAAATTAAAATTTTAATAAATTTTGATAAAAATTAATTAAACATGTGATTAATATTTTAATAAAAGTTATGAATCTTTCAAAATATGTGATTAAAATTAAATGTAAGAAAAAATTGAATCCAAACATGAATTTAGCCCCTATTTGGTGGGATTAAAATCTTCTTTTTAGTCAATTTTGATAAAAATTGATAAAATATATGGCTGAAAAATTGTGAATCTCATCAATTATTAACTTTTACTTAAAATAAAATAAAGATTTTTACCTATACCAAATAGTTACTTAATATCTCAATAGTACTTAATTGAAAGGTCCAATAAAATAATGTTATGAATATATTTTATCTTCATAAATCATAAATTATTAAACATTTGTACAAACTCATGTCGATTTGTGCAAACTCAATGCTTAATAAATATTAATTGAATAATGTAATCTAGCATTATTGGTGGTAGAGCAACAGTTTATATATCATGCCAATGATTGAGTGATTGGACATCTTAAATGTTAATGTGACTTTGTTTATACAAGATTTGAAGAGAAGTGGATTGAATAGATAATGGTACATGTACACGTTTTGTGTTTTATATAAAAATTAACGTTTTGAATATGGTAAGAGAAGATAAGTTTTCTTAAAAATGTTCTATTTTATTGATTAATATTTAGAACCTGTTTGAACTCCGTTAAAAGGTTAAGAATACATTTTGAAATGATAGATCGGTGAAGAATGTGTACTTAAAAAATAAGAAAAATATTTGAATCTACGTGTAATATTATTTTATTGAAGATTGTGTGTTTGAAAAGAAGAGGCAGAAAAATATATTTTGAAAAAGAAAAAGGTATCAAATTGGGGTTTTATAACTTAATAGTATCTTTTATTCCGAATTTGTGTTCCCATCCTAGCTATCACAACCCGACCGGTAACGACACTAGCAATTCGAGCCTACTTTGTAATTGACAATATTAACTTTTTATGATATAAAGGCTTAAAGCTAAAACAAAAACAACAACTCTAACCCGTGTTTCTTGTTGGTATTCAAATCAACCTTTCAATAATTTACATTTTATTGTTAATTTTTATTTAGAAATGTTAGTCAACATGTTCATCAAGTGATGTAGGCATATCTACCTTTGTTTACTGACGAAGGAATATCTACTACGATTTATAATTCTATTCACTGATGTAATTTTGTCTCTTTTCAGGGTTTTCAACGAGAATTTGATAATTAAGGAGAATAATAGCGATGCATTTTGTGACTTTTGTAGATTTCACAATGGATTAAATTTGTGTACTTAATGTTAAACGGCATTATCAGCGTCGTATCTGATCTAGTTTATGCAATAAATTAACCTTTTGTGATATTACCATGAATTAATTTTACATATAGATAATATGTAAAGATATTATTGCTATCTTTGATTTGGTTTATTTATTAGTGTTTTATTATATTGCTTGATTTTTCAATAAATTTCGACATAGTTCTTTCTTTGGTAAGATACCATAGAAAAAATCGAATACTAATTATTGATTATTTTAGCAAAAAAAATGGAAAATATATTAATTTTTTGGTGCATAGCTAATTGTACATCATAGATTTCTAATTCTTTGTTTAGCATTTGCAATAGCAATGTTCATTTGCAGTTATGATTTTTACGACAACAATAGTGAATTGCAATTCTACTCTCTCTTAAAAGAGAGACTTTCAAAACACTGTTCATTTTTTGTCACGAGACTTTTCACATTTATCCGTTTCTGATATGGTTTTGCTACAATGCGCATATTTCCTAACGAAACACGTTTTTCTCTTTCCACCACAAAAGAAAATCTTAAAACTTCCTCTTCTCTTGATAATCTACTCTTTCTTAAAAGAATGACATTGAAAACACTGTTCATTTTTATTACAAGACTTTTTACATTTATCCTTTTATGATCTGGTTTTGCTACAATGCACATATCTCCTAATGAAACACGTTTTTCTCTTTCCACCAAAGAAGAAAACCCTAAAACTCCTTCTCTTGACAACTCTTTTAAAAGAGAGACTTTGAAAATACTGTTCATTTTTGTCACATGACTTTTCACATTTATCCTTTTTTGATCCGATTTTGCTACAGTGCACATATATCCTAATGAAACGCAATTTTCTCTTTCCACCACAAAAGAAAACTCTAAAACTCTAAAGGTCATTCTCTTGACAATTCATTTTGCTTCTCCACCATAAGAGAAAACCGTACAACTCCTCTCAACCGACTAAAGAAAACTGTGGATCACTCCTTCCAAATCCTGATCCTTTCTCATTACATACAGTCACGCATGTATGTAATGATTAGTAGGAAAGGAAGGTAGCACCCAGTTGGGCAAAGAGGAGCCAATAGACTTGACCAATCTTCAAGTTCAAATTCATAAACGACACCGTTTTACTTAGTTTTAATTTTTGAAGTGTGCCCGTTTTCTGTAGCAAAGCACATTTTCTTCTACTTAAACAAACGGAGGGAACATAGGAAAGATCAATGTGGAAAATTGTCAAGATTTTGTACCCATTTCTTCTTCCCCAATTCTCTGTAATCTCTCTCTGTCTTTCTTCTTTCTTGTAATCACTTTTGGTTTAATCAATATAGTTACAACTCGGGTTGTTAAATCCCAGTTGATTATCTTCATCTTGTGAGTTCATTGTGGTGATTTTGGTTGAGGTTTAGCTCAATCATTACAAGTGGTATCATAGCTTTAGATCTTAAAAATGGACACAAGGGCTAAGGTAGTGGAGGAACACTTGAAGATGCTAGACATGGAAGTGGAAGATCTGGGAGAAGCCTTTGAGACAGTGAGCAATAAAGTTGACGCCTCAGATCAAGCACTTAAAATCCTGTGCAACAAGTAGGACCGAATGGAAGTATTGATGGGAGAAATGAATTCCAACTATGATTCTATAATATCCATGATGGCACAGATGAGTGGGCAAAGGGGAGAACCTAATGAGAAACGAAAAAAATAGGATCGTCCATACCTATTGCTTTCAATGAAGGGCTCTTAACACCAAAGGGAGGGACAACAATGGGAAGTAGTAGTGCTGAGAAGGGTAAAATAAAAGGGGAAATTAAGCTACCTAAGATTGACTTTCCATATTTCAATGGAGAAGGACCCAAAGAGTGGCTGAGGAAAAGCAAGAAAATATTTCTAAATTCAACAAGTTCCAGATGGTGAAGATTAATATTGTTGAAATGTATCTCAAAGGGAAAACAGGTGTGTGGTACAATGACTTCACTAATAGCCACCCAGATGCTGATTGGACCCTATTTTCCATTGAGGTTTGTAGGAGATTTGCTGAAACTACAACAGAGGAGAATATAGAAGTATTCAATAAAATCAAATAAAAAGGGACTGTGGCTGAATATCATGAACTATTTGAGTATCTCAAATCCCATATTATGCTATCTCTACCACACCTTCCTAAATCATACTACATATCAGTGTTTACTAATGGACTGAAGGAAGAAATTAAATATATGGTTAAAATTATCAAACCTAACTCTATCTTTCAAGCTTTTAAAGTAGCCCTCCTATATGAGAATACCATAACAGACTTGAATAAGTCATCAAAAATCTAAACCAGACCTCCATACCAACCCAAATGGCATAACACCTCCCAAAAACCCACGACTTTGTTCCAAAGTATACACCCAATAGCAGCAATGAACCAAGCCAAAAGAACCAAACCAACCTCTTGAAATTCAAGACTATTACTCTTTTTACACAATGTTTAAAATGCGTTGATAGTTTTAAAAAAATTATGGTGCTAAGATATGATGAAGTGAAGAATAGATTGGCAAAAATGAATTTTTCATAAAAGAAATAAATAATAACTGTAATGAGAATTCATAACGAATATGTGTGGTTACTTAATTATAAACTAACAAGGTTCTTTTTGTTAAACATTATCATATGTGCTTGTTAATTTCATATAATTTTGTGAACTTAAGTCGGAAATTTTCATCATGATCAACATTGAGACAAATAATCTTCTTAATGACAAGGAGCACATACTCATGATCAAAATTGTTCGTGATCATTGCAAGCTAAATGTACAGATTCTTTAACCATTCACATGTAGTACTTTTTGTTCCTTCAAGTAATAATTCAGTTATAAAACAATTAATGCCTTAGTCGATTACTTCTGGTGACATCAAATAATTAATGCAATAACCTCGAAGTATAATTGTGTTTTTAATATTTTTTACTTCTCCCTATATACTTGCAACGACTAATATACAAATGAATATACTTGTAATTTTTTCCCTCTCTACACTTTTCATCTATTCTTCTCATTGGGTAATTAATCACTTAATATATCACTAAATTCTATGAAAATAATAGAAACTCTTTTTCATTTTTGTAGGGACCAACTGAACGTAGAAGTCAAACCTATATTTGTATTTCCTTGGCATTATGATTATCAGATAATATTTTCTCACTTTTATTTTCCATTAAACTTTCTTTGTTCGGTGGGTACTATAAATATTTTGGTACAGAGCACAAATATGAATTGTCAAACGCTAGCAAATTTAGAAAGATTAATATTGTCCTCATTAATTTCTTTCCTGAAAAAAATTTTGGCTACCAAAAACTTTTCATTTAAATCTTACTAGAATATTATCATTATGAAATTTTACTAATTATTATATTAGATAAAAATTTACTGAACTTTCACAATAATTTAGCTTCTTATTAATATTTGATACACTAACATTACTTTAGAAATACCAAAGCTCGTAAATTGTACGGACATACAACTAGGGTTCATAAAAAATTCATTGGACATACCAACCCTTTTTTATTGTTATAAAATTATGGTCGAATTATAATTTGAAAGTCAAAGTTAAGCTTAAACATTAATTCTAGTTACACGTTTACAATTATTACTCACTTATTATCCATATATTATATGGGGTCCACTTCTCTTCCTTGTCATTATAATCACATTATAATTCTTCCCAATAAGCACGGACGTGGTATTCGTGTCTTCAATCTACCATTCGTTACATTCATGTCCTGAACTATTCAAAATTGTGGCACCAATATCCTTGGCTAATGAGAAAATATTTATTTGAGCGTTAAATAACCAACATATACGTGACGTTAGATTGAAATGTTAAAATTATCCAAATTATTTTTTCTCTTATTCCAAAATAAGTCAAACGTTGACTTTAATTTTTATTTAAATTTTTAATTAGGGTAAAATATCTCAATGTTTATAAAATACATTCCATTGTGTATCAATTCATCTCAACATTATACGAGTGTTAAGTGTTAAAGTGATCATTTAACGTTCAAAAAAACATCTTGATTAGCTAACAATGTGAGTGATTTGATTTCAAAATGAATTTTAGAGACATAAGTATAATAAATAATAACTGAGGACATGAGTACCGTGCTTACAAAAGATTGATTGCAATACAATTTAAAAAGAAAATAAACTAAAAAGGAAAAGAAAAATTAGGATAAGGGTAAAGTTTGGGCTGACCCGAAATAAAAAAGTTATCCATAGAGGGTGACATAATGGACAAATGACACCTCCTTATTGGGAGCGCCTAATGCTATGTGTACACAATATTATCCATAGAAAGTGCTATAATGGACAAATGACAACTCCCTATTGAGGGCGTATGCCAATAGAGAAGCCACAAGCCCCCAATAGAAAGTGTTATTTGTCCATTATCACACCCATAACCAGGGACGGATGGAGGGGGGGTTGGGCCCTCCCCAAATCCAATAAAAAATATGGGCACGCTGAGACTGGTTAACCAAGTTCGTGGGTTCAGATTGGTTTGAAAGGGCAGAATTGTAAATTTGAACATTAGAAATGCTAGCGGAATTTCTTGGGCGTTGCGAGAAATACAGAATAGAGATAAACCAAACCGCACTTTGGAATTGCAACCTCTCTCTCTCTCCTCCTCCTCCTCTGCCATGGACAACAAAGCTCAGCAATCATCAGGTCTGTACAGATGAAATTCAATTTGAATATGTATTTGTTTCTATTAATCAGTATTGTGGTTTATTTAATTCCTTTTATCACTTTTGTTATTAGTTAACCTGTACGGCTGTACCTATGGCTGTAAGTGAGGTTTTTGATATTTGATTTGGGGAAAATTCGGTAGTTAGTTTGATCGTAAGGTTTTTGGATATATCGGATCTCCATCTTCTGCTTGATTAAATGATAAATCTCTTACTATTTTGGGTTCCTCGGTACATAATGATGGCACACCAATGGTCAATTTTTACTGGAATTTTATTTTTCATTGTAAGAGAATTATGTCATCTCCAAGTCTTTGAAGATTTAGGTGCGAAAGTTGCTATTATATGGCTCTTCGAGGGTATAAAACCTCCCAAATTCAAATGTCAGTTTGAATGCAGAAATTTAGTATCTTGTTTTTATCCATCACAAGTTTTATTTATAAAAGATTCAGACAGTTATCCACACTCCAAGACACTTATTTTTTAGTCCTCAAATCGGCCTCATCTATGTAGATTTGACTTCAATTTATAATAACACGTGACTCTTGAGTTGCACATTGATGACTAGACATTTTTAGTTCAACTTACTAGAAAATTAAATCATCTACAACTTACTGGAAATTCAAAATTAAGATGATGGAAAAACCCCAAGAACTAGAACAAAGCTTAGCCATTCTTTGATCAAGCAGAACGGGGTATTATAACCGACAAACTTTTGACTGGATGATATTCCCTTAGGGGATTCCATCTAGGGAAAAGTATTACCTTATACAAATATGGTATCAATCTAAATACTGTAGATCAACCTAAATATGCTAAATACAAATCTTCATGATCTTTGACAATCTCCATTATTTTTGTCGATTTCATTGATATTCCCCTCAAATTATGTTGGATGATCAAGAAGCATCAATATTTAAATGACGTACAAAAGAACTCAAAAAACCTTACTCCAGTGGGGCAACCCAAAAATAACTACACGCACAGTCCACAATCCACCTTTCCAAAATAAGCCCCAATGGACCACCCACACAAGAACTCAATGTACCCAAGAGTCGCATGTTGACAAAAAATTTATTAATCCTGGACGACCACAAGACTCACACGTTGACAAATTTTTTTTAACCGTGGATCTACCATAAGAAACTCACACTTGAGAGGTTGAGTTATGTCCAAATAAAATTGAGGATTCAATATAAAGTCTATGAGGTAGGTTCTGATATCATGACAAACCTTTGATTGAATGATCTTCCATTGAGGGATCCCTTGCATTATATAGGAAGAGTATTACCATATACAATCATGGTATATAATTATATACATAATTGTATCAAGTCACAATCTTCGTTATTTTCGTCAACCTCCATGATCTCTATTGATCTTATTGGCAGGAACTAGGGCATCATTTACATTCAACTCAAGGAGATTAGTTTGCTTCTGATGTCATCATTAGTCTTATTTTTCAGTGACGAAACGTGAATAACTGGATGAGTCTCAACTTATATGCGTGGCCCACCCTTTCTATGATCTGAAATGGCTTACAAAATCCACTATGAGGCTTCGAATTTCCTCATTGCTGCTGTAACATGTCTATGATGTTGCAACTTCAAATAAAAAAGATCTCCAACATCAAATCATAAATTATCTTCTTTCCCTCCTAGGCCGGTTCGATGATCTCCTTTACTTCTCTTAGAACTTGGTCACAACTCACACATAAGTAGCTCTTCCACAACATCTTTCACTTGTGCATTACTAGGAATCTAACTTAACAATCGTGGAGGAAACCTTCCATGAACAATTTTAAAGAGCGTCATTTTACCATTGACTGCCAACTATGCGTGATAACAGTATTTGGTCCATGACAACCATTCCAACTCCTCCTTAGGCATTGAGCAAGTGCAACATCTCAAATAGCGCCAGTCCTTGGGCTCATGAGTAGAGAATCTTTGGGCACGCCAGTCCTTAGAAGAAATTACCCCTTGTTTGGACTGCAGCTTCCACGGTTCACTGCCTATACTTTCAAATTTTTTCTATAATTTTTAATAATTTAGAATTGCATGTTCATTTTGATTATGTTGTCTATTTAGACTTCCGAACCGACAATGATAGTTGAACCATGAACCCGTTAACATGGTGCTTTGAGCTTATCAATGACCAGGTTGGGTAAGATAATTAGCTTTTAATAATGTTTCTTTTAAAAAAAATCACGGAGAGAGAGTACAGAGTCGTAGACATGTTGAGCTTTAATTGCAAGGTTGCTTATTGTGCAAGTTGGCTCCGTTCAAATGCATTTCTTTTCTAACATAAGAGTTAGTGTGGCTGCTAATTTTCCACAATTTTGGATGAATTTCCTATAATAATCCATCAAACCAGGAAGTCCTCTCGAAGCTTATGTAGTTTTTGGTTTTTGCCAAGAGGCCGTTGCTTCAACGATTTTTGAATTTTCTGTTACACCATCTCTTATAACTGCCATTTGCCTGAAGTTGCAATTTTTGCCAGCTTCACGTGCAACTTTTTAGCACTCAAGGTGGTAAAAACCATTATTAGACGATACAATGTGCAGATATTCCTTGTATCCACCATCCACGAGTGATTCAGAAAGTTGAAGGAACATTGAGGAGATCGAGTGGAATTACTAATGATTCGTAGTGACTTGATGTATTGACGAGGTCATCTTGCCACATCTTTTGGGTGCGTTCTCACTTGGCGATATCTTGATCGAAGGTCTAATTTTGTGGAAGTCTGAATCCAATTTATTTATCGAAGAGCTTATCAGTTACAGAAATTGGAAATTTGTCGTCACTTTAATATTGTTTAAGCTCTATAATTGATGCACATTCACCATGACCCGTCTTGTTTTTATATGAATAACACTAGGGAGAAATAAAGGCTTGTGTTTGATTTAATCATTACTGAAGCCAGCATTTTCTCAACAGGCTCTCAATTTCCTCTTTTAGAAGTGAGGATTTGAGTAAGGTCTCACTATAATTGGTTGGTTGGTCATACCTAGGTTGTGATGGACTGTGGTGATCTTTCTTTCTCATGGGTAGCAATCCCATGCATTTCCTCAACACATCATCAAAATTTGCTAGCATATTTTGAATTGGTTGGGATATTAAATTGTCACCTCTTAGAGCTTGCCTTGTTGACGCTATCATTTACAAAAATATGTAAACTGACATCTGGTAAATTTGTCTATTTGTAAAGCATAATAACTAGTCCAGTCTTTCCCATTTGGGAGCTAATAAAATTATAAGTGCTACATGTATCAAATAGCACCACGCTTGGAACAAATCCAATTTATTCAATTGTCCTTGTCATTGTGATCTGGATAATCCAACTTCACCATTTCAAATAAGAAGTAATCGATTGGATTGTTGATGCTGATCATAATTGGATTCCATTTAGCTGGTGAAGGCATATAGAAGAACTTTCCCTGATTCCTGTCTCTTGCAGCTGCTTTCCAATGTTCTGTTCTCCCGTAGCACCTGTACAATCAACATCTGCATGAAGTGGAATAGGAGTTCTTGGTTGTTGGCTACTCCAACGCTTATCCAACTGTTCCACATGTTTCTAATGCTGCTCAATGAGTGGATCTTAACCAAATTTAACACTCTTATTTCTTAACGAAGTCTGAACTTTGAAAAAATATCTGTCTTTTCAAGGGCGTGGACCTCCCAAAATTAAGAGTTCAGTTTGAATGCAGATAATGACCATCTCATTTTTATTAGCAGAAGGTATATATCCAAATTAAATCAGAACATTAGAGTCACTTGCTTCACATTGCTTATTATCTTGCTAAAATAATGGAACAACCCAAAGACATAAAAAGATCCATAACCACTCATGACTTATTCAAAATACAAAAAATAAAGTGAAAAAAACATAGGATAGTCCAAACAGCCATGTGACTGAATGCATGAATTTTTTTCCATAGGAATGTGTGTAGAGAATTTTTGTGGAAGAGAAGCCACAAGGATTCATTGACTGACTTCTCTTAGTTTTGCCAATGGACAAGGCACGGATGTTTCATGATGCTATCTGTAATCTGTTTGTCTATAAATCACTTTTGTTCTAGGCATGTTTGATCATGTCATCAATGTGTTTGAGTGCAGGTGGGAAAATCATTGACCTCATCTAGAAGTGGTTTTGATGTGTTGGATTATCGTCCTCCATATGTAAATTTTCCTTTTGTTACCCATCTATTAATTATGGAGCACCTATTATGGTAGGTAATAGCCCACCCCAGAAACCGTGGGAAAGAGCTGGGTCCTCTTCTGGTCCTGCACCCTTTAAACCGCCTTCTGGTGGTAGCACGAGTGATGTAGTGGAGGCTTCTGGAACTGCAAAACCTGGTGAAGTTGTTTCAACAGGTGATAGGAATACAATTGTAAACAGAAACACGGTTGGGAGGCCTGTTCCTACCAGGCCATGGGAACAGCAGACTTATGGCAGCAGTTATGGAGGTATCTGCACTTTTATCTGCAATAGATGGATAATTTTGTTTTGAAGTTGTAAAATTGTCCATGAATTTATTTGTCACTAAAATGTAGGGTCTCTCTGGCTGAATTTTGTATACATATGATTTTCTTGAATTTCAAATCCCCCTCCCCCAACACAGATACATACAACGAAAAAAACTAAGGAACAGAAGATGTGTTTGTCTGCCTCATTTTTGAGAACATTTGGAAAATAGAACTTTGGATCTCATTCAAAATATAAAACACGTATCTGTGTATGAGGTGTTTCCTATAAAAAAATTGATAGAAACAGTAACGAAAACAATTAATATCATAGTATCCAAGCAAAGAAAGGCATTTGATATTTTATGGTATTTAAAACCTACTTGCCATAAAACTCATAAAAAACACATTTTAAACTTGTTAAAAATCATGTTTTTAAGTCATTCATCTTCTAGAAACATTCCCAGATGCCTATCAGTTGTTTGTATTTTAAGCACTTCTTTATGTGAATTATTAATATGCGCTTAGTCACCAACTATATCATTTGAATTATTAAATTCTTGGTTAATATTTAGAGCCCCTGACACAAAAATGGAAGAGTAAATCTTTGAGTTGTTTTGGCTAAAATTTAGGAAAACATCACGAATCTTAGTTCTTTTTATTTTTTATTTTTTAACATATGATGCGATATTTCAATTTTCGCAATCAAGCAATGTGAAACTTATCATTTGAATTCCATCCCGTCGTGTCAAGTGTGCCATTTAATAGATTACATGGTATGAATGTGGCGTATACATGTCAAAAATTGATGACATAGACCCTGCCACATGTAAAGCATAGAACAGTACAAAATACCAGTAAATGAAAAAATTGAAAAAGTGGAAAAAATAAATAAAATTGAGGAAAAGGATGGTTCTTGATTTTCTCGACAATGGAAGGGAATAGTGGGTCATAAGAAAGTCAAGAAAGAGCATCCTCCCATGTTTCTTGAAGAAAGGACGACATCCTTCAATCACAGTGACAGAGCAGCAGCTCGCAAATTTTGCATTCTAGTTATGCGTCGTTCAAGTGTGCTATCAAATTTCTCTATATGATTTTGAGCAATGAGTATTATGACAAATATGATGATTTTGGCCACAGGAGAGGGAGAGGGAGAGGGGGAGAGAGAGAGAGAGAGAGTACGTACTTGTAAATGAGAAATCAACCTTCTTATCCAGATTAACTGAAAGACAGGTAATGTTAAGTGTGATTAGCATCTGTCATCTTATATTTGGGCGTTCCAATCTTCAGATACCATTTAGTAAACTGGGAAGGCCTTTCAACCACAAATCGATGCATCTTTTAGCCCTTTCCTCTGACACTGTTTGGAATATGACTCAAGTTTTTGAGATGGCATAGTTTATGTAGTTTTGGTTAGCCTGTTTAATCCTTTTGGCATAGAACACACGCCAACACAAAATGTCTCAATATATGTATATCTTTTATGATGTCTGATGGAAGGTTGCCTCTTGGTTCAATGTTATTTCAGGTTATGGTTCTGGCCTGAATTATAATTCTGGTTACGGAACAGGCATGTATGGTTCATCTGGCATGTATGGTTCGTCTGGCATGTATGGTACATCTGGAGGAATTGGAGGGTCATATGGCAGTGGATTATATGGAAACAACATGTATAGAGGTGGTTATGGCGGACTTTATGGAGGTGGCATGAATGGTGGGGGAATGTATAATAGTGGCTTCGGAGGCCCTATGGGAGGTTATGGAATGGGCATGGGGGGTCCGTATGGTGAGCAGGATCCGAATAATCCATATGGTGCTCCATCTTCTCCACCAGGTTTCTGGATTTCATTAATGCAAGCGGTAAGCCAAGACAGTGTATCTGTTAGCTTCTTATTTGGGCTTAACAGAGAAGCAAAAGTTTCGTTGTTTGGAGCACTCATTTTTGGTCAACCCTTCTATATTGTGTTCTGATCACTCTGTTGTCAATAGCATTAGATACATATTCTATTTGTCATTTTAAGTCAAATATAGTTTTTACCAATCCATCTTGTTAATAGGTAGATTTAGAATTGGGGAATGTTGGATTAGAATTATCCCACGATTGTCCAAAATTTTGCTGATGATTTGTTAGAGGATTGCAGGCCCTTGCCTTGCATTGCTAACCAGGTCCTAACCAAACTAATTTGAGGCATAAACAAAAAGAAAGAGCAACTGGAAAAAGATAAGAGGGGATGATAGTTGAGAAGCATTTCTGAGCTAAACAACGTAATTAGAAATTCCTTCTCTCTCTCTTTCGTTTGGGAAACCTGGGAGAGGAGTACTAGAAAAGTTAATAATTAGCACTAAGAACCAATACTGTTGATTATTGGGGTTGTTAATTTCCTTCTAGGATTCCCTTTCTCATTGTGGGAAGAAAACATAGATTGATAGTCTGCAGATGGAGCATTGAATGTATTGCTTTATGCCTTTTATCTTTTGAACTTTTTCATTCCTCAATTTCATTTAAGCCTTCACTTATCTGTGGTACACTTAAGCATGTTGGTTTTTATTTAGTTATATATTTATTGACACTTGCAGATGCATGGTGTAGTAAATTTCTTTGGCCGGGTTGCAATCTTGATAGATCAGAATACACAGGCATTCCATATGTTTATGAGTGCCCTTCTTCAGGTAGTTTTGGATTTTATCTCATCTAATTTACGTTGGTCATGTCCAAATCCAAAATCGAACTATACGATGAATGAGAAGCTACAGCTTTATCTTCAGGAACTTGCTAGTCTGTTTCACATGCTTACGATGAATGTTTCATTTGCAGCTGTTTGACCGTTCTGGATTATTGTATGGAGAGCTCGCTAGATTTGTGCTGAGACTATTAGGAATCAAAACAAAATCCAAAAATGTTCAATTTCCTGGCATGGATGGGCTTCCTGGACCTCACAATCCCCATGCACCTGGACCTCACAATCCCCATGCCAGTCAAAACTACATTGAGGGACCTAAGGCTGCACCAAACAGTGAGTGGGACGGCGCATGGGGAAATGCTGCAAGTAATTGATCTGATCACCTTACATTCTTTACAATCTGCTGATGGCGTTGACGAAAATAGGCAGCAAAAGTTGCGTTATAAATGAAGGTGGATGCTGCCACTGACTGAATAGAATGGTACTTGGCAACTCCAGATAAATAGACTACAACTCCACAAGGACTGGAACCTTTGCTGATTGGTGCTCTGCTAATGGTTGTGCTGGCTTTGTAGGGTACCTCCCCAGACAAGGTGAGGAATTAGAATGTAATATGATGTGACCTGAAAGTGTTTCTCTTCCCCGATATCCTTCATTTCATCGTTGTTAAATGATGCTCATCACACGTTAAGTATTTTATTTTCGCCTATTTGATGATACAGTGTGTTGTATGTATACAAAAACTATTAAGATCCTANATTTCATCGTTGTTAAATGATGCTCATCACACGTTAAGTATTTTATTTTCGCCTATTTGATGATACAGTGTGTTGTATGTATACAAAAACTATTAAGATCCTACTAGCTGGTATTTTCTCTCACGCAGGTTCGTCTGATTTGAATTCTCTAATCTCAATTTTGCATGTTAGGAGATTGAGAACGTATTCTTCTCTAAGTGAACTTAAGATCATTGATTTCCATGGTTCAAGTCATGTTTCGATTTTTTGTTTTATTAGTGTGACATTACTCTTCATTTCAATAATTATTTTGACAGTAACGAGTAAGAGTTATTTTCAAAAAGTTCTTTTACTTATTAATAAATAAAAGAAATATTATTAATATATGTGAATTTATTCATCCTTGAATGTTAGGGGTGGGCACGGATTGAGTTGGGTTGGAATTCGACTCAACTCGATAACCAAATCGACAGTTCAGTTTGAGTGAAATTTCAACCCGAAATCGAACCGACAAGATTTTACAAACCAAAAATATTATATATAGAAAATAAAATTGTTACAAAATGAAGGCTAAAGACTTGGTGCTTTATTTTGGATAGATTTAAGGATGAAAAATTGTGAGTTATGCTTCGTTTGGTAGGGTTTCAGCGTATGTTTTTTTTAAGAAAAATTTCTTGAGGAAGTTACGAAGCATTTTCATAAATTTATTTAAATATATTCAAAAGCAGCTTCTTAATCTTAAAAATAATTTTTAACTTTTCAAAAATCTTTGGCAAATGAGACTCTTGATAATTTGATGAATTGAAGGCTCAAAGAAGCTATATACCCATCACAAGAATGGAAACCGAATGCCCTGATAGATTGAAACCCTTCTTTCTTAAATCTCAGCCACTAATTTTCTTTGGAAGCATCAAAGCCGTTAGACTTTCCTCTCTCTCTATATAATCACCTAAACAGCCAGGAAAGGGGAACCCATGTCCCCTTTGTGCCTTTGCACAATTGCATTCTCAATTAAGGTTCAGGCTCTTAGATCCTCCCCATGGATCTCTCCTTTTTTTGCATTTATGGTTTCCTTTAATTTTATACAATTGATTTGAAAATGATATTGTATTTGTTAGGTAAAGATCGATGAAATTGACTAAATTGGAGACAATGAATGAGAAAATGATGAAATTGCAAGAAATCCAAAGTTTGGAGATCAAAGTTAAAATATCCAATAGTTGATTTGAAATATAAAACAATGATTGAAGATCACACATGATCAATTTGATGCAATTAGAAGTCAAGTGAAATATAAACAAAGTATTTTAAAAAATCAATTCTCACCTGAACAAGTTATGCTTCAATTTTTCATCCTCAAATTGAATTGAAGATCTCTTGAAATTGAATTCCAATATTTAATTGAGCAAGCGATCAAATGTGTATAGTTATAGTTAAGGCCAGATAAATGACTATCCAAAGCGGTACAGTACGTTTTAAATTTGGCAGGTTCTCTTTACAATTTTCAAGTCGTTTTTTGTTTTCGATTTTCTAAAATAGTGAAAATGCGTTCTCCTTTCTATTTTCGAAAATGCGTTTTCGAAAACAAATCAAAAACTTACAAAGAAAATCTAAAACGATAAACGTTTTGGATGTTTTCAGTTATAATTAAGCTAAAATTTTCATAAGGCGTTTTTTAGTGTGTTCAAAATTTCAAAAAGAACATATTTTCAACAATTCCAAAATGGATATTCAAAACACAAAACTGAAATACATAAGAACAACCCAATTTTTTTTAAAATTTATTTATTTAATTTTTTTTTTTCAAGTATAAAGAATCGCCCTTTTAAAAATCTCCAGTTCACCGATTACCATTTCCCGCCATAAATATTCTTACAGAAAATGAGAATCGCCGAGATTTCTACTCCAGACTTCCGCCAGAGCTCCTCCG
>CAIGRO010256962.1:0-11819 GCA_903798355.1 Fraxinus baroniana
TACATCATCATAGTATTGAATACTATAGATAAGAGAATTTTTAAAAATATAATAATAGAAAATATAAACCACCTGCCGCGACTTTCATTGAAATATCAAATGCTTTCACTTCATCTAAATATTGGCACAACACTATAAGTTAATTATTAATTTGCAACCAATTCTTTCCGCATATACAAGCCTCAACTATCCTTACACCTAATAAACTCCTAAAGGAATCAAGTATCCGACCTCCAGTTGAGAATGCAGACTCGGAAGCAACTGTAAAAATTTGAATTTTGAAGAGGAAAACATATACAAGCCTCAACCATCCTTGCACCTAATAAACTCTTAAAGGAATCAAGTATCCGACCTTCAATTGAGAATGCAGACTCAGAAGCAACTGTAGAAATTTGAATTCTAAAGAGGAAAATGATTTTTGATAGATTAGGTTAGTCTTGAGATTATTAGATATAAATTAAGATTATTTGGTAATAATAATATATATGTAATAGAAAATTATAAATTGACAAAATACACGCAAATGACAAAACTATTGAATTTTCAAAAAAAATCATTATTTTTATATATTTTTTCAACGGTCCGATTTGGTTTTAAACCGCAATTAAAATTCTCAAACATAAACCAAATCGTTTTTGATCGATTTGGTTTGGTTCAAAACCATTTCGTTAACGAGTCCACGTGGCACCAAACCAACGATTTCTAAATTGCGGGTTTCGGTTTCGTGGTTTTTGCTTACAGTCCTAGCTTTTAGTATCCTCCACCGCCTCCTCTGCTTCAGGCCTCAGCCAGCAGCGACCCCCAAAATCAACCCGCCATGATGAAGCTCTATAAGGGGCGGATCTGCACCGCATCAATAGTAAGGCATTTTTGGGCGATGAAGAAGATTCAAGAAAAATCTCTTTATTTTCTTGAACTTGAGCTCCAAAATTCTCACTTTCAATAGAGTTTCTACTACTGCCAACATGGTTTTGATTCATTTGGGTTTTCTGATTCAAATCGACGCTGAACGAATCCTTTGGGCGGTGGCGGAGGTGGGTGTGGTGGTGCCAATGGTTTGATTTAGTTGGGTGGGGGGTGAGGTGGGGTGGTTGGCGAAGATAATAGAGTTTTTTGCTTTTTAATTTAATTATTTAATTTTAGTTTTTTTTTTATATGAAAAAAGGAAAAGTTACAATTTTGCACTTTAAAAGTTAGTCAACAATTGGTTAGATTTTTAATTTTTGGTTAACTAGCGATTTCTGTTAATTTGGACTCTGAGTGTGAGTTTTTTAAAAGTTTGGTACCGTGAGTGGTACGAATGAACGGTGGCCGCAATTTTCCCTACTTATTTGGATGGGTGTGGGGAATTGATTTGGACCGATGGGAAAGGTAAAACTTTCCACTTAGATAAAATGAATTCATGACTTGTGACCGGGGGCGGCGGTAAAAAGCAAATGAAAAAGTCAATACCACAAAATACATTGTTGACATGGCAATGCCCATTAAGGGCGTGTTCGATAGAGATTAAAATCGGATTAAAATTGAAAAATTAGTCGTTATTGTTGACTTTTATTAGACGAGTGAGACTCAATAACGGCTATATTTTCAATTTTAATTAGATTAAAATCTANTGAATAGAAATGTGAACAGTAATATCTAGGACGTGTTCGGTAGAGATTAAATTGAAAAACTAGTCATTATTGTTGACTTCTATTAGACGAGTGAGACCCAATAACAACTATATTTTCAATTTTAATTAGATTAAAATCTATTTCAAACACTCCCTAATAGTGTGAACTTTGTTTTCCTACCCAGTAAGGGCAATGCAACATTTCTGATAAGATATACATATCAAACTAAAGATATTTAGCCCATGTTTAGTACACATTAAAATTTTTATTTTCATTATTCTACTCATTTTTAACCACGCATTCTTCAATAAAATAATATTTTTCATCACATCAATAACTTTTCATTTTTTTTAACCACATATTCTCAATTAATTTACTATTTCAGAATACATTCTTCCAAAATAATATGGTTCAAACACACCCTAACCCATGTTTGATGGTCATTATTAAATAAAAATAATATTTGAATAATAATTTTTAGAAGAATATGTTGTTAAGATGTAGAAATTTTTTTTACCTTACGTGCGAAATATTTTATTGGTTGGGTGAGTAGTACAAATGAACGGTGACAGCAATTTTCCCTAGGAATTGATTTGGACTGATGGGAAAGGTAAAGCTTTCCACTTAAATGAAATGAATTCACGCCGGGTAAAAAGCAAATGAAAAAGTCAATACCACAAAATGCAGAAAAAAGCTGGTGACATGGCGATGCCATATCAATAGTGTGAACTTTGTTTTCCTACCCAATAAGGGCAAGACAACATTTCTGATAAGATATACATATCAAATTAAAGATATTTGGTACACATTAAAAATTTTATTTCATTCTTTTATTTATATTCAACCATATATTTTTAATAAAATAATATTTTTTATCGCATCAATAACTTTTCTTTCTTTTTCTACCATATATTCTCTATCAATCTACTATTCCAGCATACATTCTTCCAAAATAATGTGGCTCAAACACACCCCAACTCATGTTTGATGGTCATTATTAAATAAAAATAATGTTTGAATAATAATTTTTAGAAGAATATGTTGTTAAGATGTAGGAATTTTTTTTTTTTTATCTTATGTGCAAAATATTTTACTGCGTGAATGTGTGGTCGAAAATAAATTGTTTTATTTTTAAATGAATCAAGGAGGGGCTTCACATAACAAACGAGATAAATACACTTATGTATTTTATACTGCAATGCCCGTTTCGAGTCAGTCCTATTTAAAAACCGGTCTAGTGTTCGAAACATATTTTCAAATGGATTGCTTGGAAAGGGTCAAGTTATTGGAAAATGATTGTTGTACATCATTATTTACATAATATTTTACATATAGATGATGTATCAAATAAAGTTAAAAAGATTTTTTCTATTTAATTGATTAATTAAGGATGTCAGCCCGAGTCTCATTTTTGTGTGTTGGCCCAAGCTTGAGTCGGCCTGTGTGGCTCGACCGGCCCTTGACGTGATATATAGACATGGGTCATTTTGGCCCATGTCTTTTAGCTATGGCTGCCTGCATTATGCAACTAGCTGATATAGCTATGTGCTTGCACGCAACTGCCTACAAGCAGTTTTTAAAAGAAATAATTGAAAAAAAAAAAATAAGTTTAAAATTTCATGAATAATAAATAAATAAAAAAGTAGACTCGGAAGCCTGTGACTATGCTCGGCAAAGCTCGGGTCGAGCCTTGATTTTTTAATCAAGCTTTGGCTTGGCCCGAGCCAACAAGGTTTGAACCGTTTTTTACCTAAGTCTTGATCGAGCCGTGACTTTTGGCTCACAAGCCGGCTCGATTCTTTTACATCCATACGATTGATTGATTAGATTTTGATTCAATTAAGGTAGCGTCATCAATTGAGATTCTGATGGATATTAAAAATCCTTCTCAATTTAGGTGTTTTCAATGAAATCCTTTAGAATTTAGATATCCTTAATAATTAGTAAATTTATAAAGATTTCACTAATAGAAAAATTTTAAAATATTTTTATAGATTTTAAGTTTAAAAATACACGTAACTTTGAAATTCTACCATATTTGATGAGATTTTTATGAAATTTTTGAAAATAGACGAAATCCACGAAATCGTAGTTGAATATGCTTTGTAAATATTGTCGTATATTTGTTGATAAATAAATTTGAAATATTCCCTGAGTACATGGAATATTTACCGAATTGGTGGTAGCATCCTGTGTATTTGTGTGTGTGTTTTTTTTTAAAACTTTGAATTTGTGTTGTTGATTTTGAATTTCAGTACAAATTCTGTAAAAAAATTCTGTACTTGTAGACTAACTAAATAAATTTCGTAGAATTGTGTGTCAATCTGAATTCTTGTCGCTCACGTTTTTTTGACACGTAAGACATAACGACTCCCCTATGCCCTAACTATCTAAAACCCTTCTCCTCCCTCTCCCAAAACCCAGAATTTTTTTTTTTCACTCTACTTCAATTCACACCACCGGCAAAAATATTATCCCCAAATTTGGTGAAAATTCACAACAAAGAAAATGAATATCGTGAAATTGAATTCTCTAAACAAGTTTAGGGTCGTGAAAAGCCTTCTTTCTCAGTCGCCGATTAGCTCCGCCGGCTTGCAACGTCAGCTTTCTGTCCCGTTCTCCACCTCTGGTCGCCACATCCGCCATCCTCACGATCCTAGCACCCGGTAACTTTAAATTATTTTAAGAATTTTGTTACACATTTTTCTACTATGTGCTTTTTGCAATTTTTTTCTCATAGTATTGCAGTTTTTGCTTATGGGTTTTCAGTTAAAATTGGTTTTGTCGTGTGCCATATTAAAGTAATAGTTGTAATTTGTACTGATTTTATGTGCTTCAGCGTTTGCCCTTTATGATGATATACCAAAAATTACTGAGTATAATCAGTCTGTAATGATTGATAATATGATTTTTGGTGTAGTTATGAGATTACACCACCTGTGAATTGGGGGATCCGAATAGTGCCTGAGAAGAAGGCATTTATAATTGAGAGATTTGGGAAGTATGCGAAGACGTTAACACCTGGAATCCATCTTCTAGTTCCACTGGTAGATAGAATTGCTTACGTGCATTCCCTGAAAGAAGAAGCTATTCCTATTCCTGATCAATCTGCTATTACCAAGGACAATGTCAGCATTCAGATTGATGGCGTCCTCTACGTGAAGGTGTGCAATTTTGAGTTGATTTGATTTGTTGGCATGGTTTTCAAGTGAAGCTATCGATATGAACTTCTAACATGACCGGCTTCTGCTGCAGATTATTGACCCAAAGTTGGCTTCATATGGAGTTCAGGATCCGTTGTATGCTGTTATTCAGCTTGCTCAAACAACTATGCGAAGTGAACTTGGCAAAATCACTCTTGACAAGACTTTTGAGGAAAGGGACACTCTAAATGTGAAGATAGTGGTGAGATTTCAGTTATTTATAATTGAATTCTTCATTGTTGGTTGTCCAATTAAGGCATTCAATACGATAAGTTGGAATTTTCTTTAATTTGGTGTCTCATGTGTTTTACGCTTTACATTCAATTTTGTTATTTTAACTTGGTATCTCACGTGTTTTACTTGACACAACTTTACATTCAATTTTGTTATAAATATGATCTATTTCTCTAGTCTAACATTCGGTGAGGCTATTAGGTAACCAATGTTTTTCTCTTAATGGAAGTTTTCTATCGCGCGAAGTAAAATCTTAAGATAAATTAAGCATGTCATCATATAGAACTCTTACAAGCAAAGCATTATATCTATGTTGTAAGTGCGTAAAAGGATCGTGCTCGTTGGAGGGAATGCTAAAAAATGAAAAAGCACTGTCGAATTCCCATTATGCTACTTTAGCAGCACTTTTCCGGTTTCTTGTTGTTCTGTATATGAGCGTTAGTAGGCGGGGAAGAAGCAGGTGAGGCGTCATTCACAATGAAAAGAAGTACTGAAGCTCTACCTAAATTGTTTTGAGATCTTAATGAGTGATTAAACTTATGTAATGCGTGTAACTTTGTGAGATAATATTCTCTCACATTGGGCATAGAAGGTAATATTCTAATATTCTGACGAGAATGATTTTCCATTCGGCATTAGAATATATGGTTACTGTTATGGTTCTTTGGATATTGTGTTGAGAGTGTAGCTAGTACTTTTATATAGTTGAAAATGTGTATAAAGATCAAATGATATTCCAAGAAAACCTCAATATAACACCAATAACTTGTGATCAAAGTTAACTTAATTATTTTATTAGAGTTAGGCATGGTTATTGGTGCTAAGAAGACAAATGTAGCTGTAGTAGATATTAAAAAAGAGGTTAAAAATGTTGTGTCAATAAGGCTGTCCACAACACCACTCACGGTCATACTCACGTTCAAGTGCAAATTCTACAGAACATATTGAAATGCAAATACAAACTTATATTATTCACTAGAGCAAATTGTATCAATTGCCTTAAGCTTTGACTTAATAAAGAGCCTTATACATATATTTTTTGTGAACATACGAATATGAATGATTGTATTAGATTGCAAGATATTAATTATAATTATTTTTGTACTTTTGCTTTGAATGTGCAAGTAACAACTGACAGCTTTTTGCTTAGCATATGAGCATTCATATCTCATTTCCCAGATTTTGAACTGCATGGTATTGTTTATCAAGGTTTTCTTTGTTGTCATTGTTTGCAAATTACTTATTTTCCAGTGAATCTGTCTCCTTCTATTAGTATTGGATCGACTGCTCAAAATTGTTTTTGTTTCAGATTTCCATCAATGAAGCTGCGAAAGATTGGGGCTTGAAATGTCTTCGTTACGAAATAAGTGGGTGATGTCTTTGCCTGGAGATATTTCTTAGCTTGGTTTAAGAAATCCTTGTGAATATATGTTGCAACTATGTTGCACCCTGTATATTTCCCAATTTTGGGAGGAGCCAATCAAAAAATTTCATTATATCCCTTTTATACGTTCTATTTCATTTGATACTTAGTAAGAATGAAAAAGGGACAGAGTTTAAAATATATGTCTTCACTTCTTTATACTAAAACTGTAGGGGATATATCTCCTCCACGTGGAGTGAGAGCAGCAATGGAAATGCAAGCTGAAGCAGAGCGCAAAAGGAGAGCTCAAGTTCTGGAGTCTGAAGGTAATGGATGTTGTTTCCTGCTCTCCGTATTGGTTAGTTTGAATGTTGTCACTTGTGGTCTGAGGAAGTTAAATTTTTGACATTGGAGCATGGCAATCTTTGTTATGCTGCATGCTGGCTAATCATTTTGTAGAGTATATAATATAATTCATAAAATTAATGATAAACTGTGACTATGTCCCTGAGACAAAAGACTGATGCCAACTTGCATCCTTACACAACTCTTCCTATTGTTTTTTAAAAAAAACATTTCAAATCAGCTACCACGAGGAGTTTCACATTCACCGCCGCCTCGTACAAATTAGTGAGTGGCCAAACTAGCGAAATTGAATGCGGGCTCTGTGCCTAGCGGTCATCCAGAAATTCAGTTGGATTGAGTTCCAAGTATAATATCTTGTTTAATAATTGCAAAATTCTTTCTTTTAAAAACTAACATAGTTGTTATTTATTTTATTTTCTAACATTTAGGATTAGCATGTAAATAGTAACCCCATAAGTGATTGATTGCAAGTTCCCGAGGAAACATTTTCTGGTGTTACATCTGTTTACACTTAAATTGGCCTAAAATACAATCAAACGATGCACAAATGCTCCCTCCTTTCAAATTAATTTATTGTTTAATAGTTATTATGGACAGTGTAAAAAATGGAAACCATTTTTACCTTAATGCAATATTTACTGTCTAAATGAGGCTAGTAAAAATATAAGGTAATAATATACTCTTATACTGGAAAGTAGATGCCAATTTTGGACACTCCAAATATAGAATGAAAACAATCAAATGGAGAGAAGTTTTATGGTTTCTTTCTTGATACCTAGCAAGTGAATGTATCTACCAAGAAGATGCTTATCACTAATTTTCCCTTGATAAAGCCCCGTATAAACAACAAATGCATTATTGTTGTTAAATCATGAAGTTTACAACATTTCTTTAAACTTCTCAAGGATGACTATATTACATTTTACAGCCGGGTTTTTAAATATGCTCGAGAAATTCCGAGAGTGCATAATTATCTTTCTCATCTGTTCATTGGATTGATGTGCTGTTTCATATAACAGGAGAAAGGCAGGCAAACATCAATATTGCAGATGGAAAGAAGAGTTCGGTGATCCTTCAGTCAGAAGCTGCAAAATTGGACCAGGTTAATCGTGCTCAAGGTTAGATACGTGTTTGCAATAATCAAATTAGGGCTATGTTTTCCTCCTCCGCGAGCAGAAGATTGTCTTGAATGGTTGCATGAAGCATACATCAAATATGCTCAGTATTCAACAAAAAAAGTTTAATAAGGAAAAAAGCTCAATCTACAGATATTTTACTGCTTATTCTTGTTATAAGATCTGCCATTCATTTTAACCATCTTTAAACAGGAGAAGCAGAAGCAATTCTTGCTAAAGCTCAAGCCACTGCAAAAGGAATTACCTTGGTGTCACAAGCCCTTAAAGAAAACGGGGGTGTGGAGGTGATGTTCTTCAAATTTTCCTTCGTGTGTTCTTTCTTAACATCTTCCTATGTTGAAGCAGGTTCTTTTGTTCTGTTTGGCATCTATGAATTAAAAAAACATTTAAAAATATTGTTTATATATTTCACAAATATAATTGTTTGGCTGACGAGGAAATTGCAACTACTGTATCATTTGATTCGCAGGCAGCTAGTTTAAGAATTGCTGAGCAATATCTTCAGGCGTTCAGTATGATTGCAAAGAAGGTAAAGCCCAGAAGATTGTGATTTTATATTTCGATAACAAGGCTCGGATTTCAACTGAATTTCTTTGTTTCTGTATATTTTCTATTCCGTTTCATTCATGTAGAGCACGACTATGTTGCTTCCTGCAAGTGCTTCCAATCCTGCAAATATGATGGCTCAAGCTCTCAGTATATACAAGAACTTAATTGGCAACAGTTCTGGCAATGGGCTTCCTGATATTCCTGGGGCTGAATCAATGGACAACACGAAGAACGACACTCCATCTCAAGAATCTTGTGACGAGAAGCACACAAGCGTTGAATCAGTTTTCTCACTGCAAAGCCCGAGGAAGGATAATTAGGTAATTGCTACATCTAGATAAGATATTCCTCCAAAGGATCTAGAAAATTGTTACTGCAGAGATAGAAATTCAAGTCATGCTAGCCTATTCTATTTTGCGTTGAGTTCGGAATGCAATCTTATTTTGTTAAGTACATTTACTTTTTAAATTTTAGACAATTTTAAAAATTTCGTTAAGTAATGGCAAATGTGACATTCTTTAACTTGCTGGTTGAGCGCAGCAACATTGATAATGATAGCTATGAGTGTCCGTTCTTCTTTGCTGTCCAAGGTAACGGAAATTAACGTTGTTTAGAACTTTAAGCTGAGATGTTTTCCCTGCATTGTATTTTTGTTTTGTCAATACGAAATCGGGTCGGCCTGTCTATAGCATTAACTACCAATTTTTCCTCAAACCATCCACGACATGATCCGTGCTAGATGCCAAACGTTAAATTGGATCAAAAGATTATGGATGACACTTGAGTTTGGGGTCAGGTCCCTTGTTAAAGACTACATGTTGAGAATGAGATGAAATATTAGTTAAAATCGGTGTTCTAAAAAACGTAAAGCATAATTAGGTATGAAGGCCAAATTTCAAACTCTATGAGTTTAGGCGTTACTTAATCATTCTAAAAATTATTTAACAAATGAAATAATGTATACAAAACAATCTAAAATTATAAAATACTATATTTACTTAACCTTGTTTGGTGGCCATTATTCTTTTTTTTTTTAAGAGTTTCAAATAGTGTTTTTGGAGAATGTGCGATTAAAAATTAAAGAGAAAATGTGAGTTTATGTGCAGAATCTTTTAATGTGAATGTGTGGTTGAAAATAAATATGTAAAAAAAAGAATTTGAAAATAATGAAAATCAAACAAGGGTTTAATAATTTTTACAATTAGTCAATTATACAATTTTCAAGTTTTTAAAATACAAAAGTTGGGTTGTTTTTAATATCTTCAACTTTCAACTAGATAAGCTCTACTTAACAGATTTATAGGAACGTCATACATACTTTCAAGTTTTGAACAATACTATAATTTTCAAAATCATAATTACATAATATAGATAACACCGTAACTTAAAATTTATCAAATTTTTTATTGAATAAAGTCATTTGTACTATCAGATAAAAGCTTTATAAGAAAAGAAAAAACAAATTAATAAACTAAAGCCATATAAAAGGTTTTTGTCAAAAAAAGGGTTTTTTTTTTTTAAAAAAAATTAATAAAGCATTAAACGGTCAACTTAATAATTGACAGCTTAATTCGCACTTATTCTTAAGGCAAAGTGTTTTGCGCGTCTAGACGAACTTTTTAGAACACTAATTAAAATATATTTAGGCCCGACTCTGAGTTCTATTCAAAAGATTCAATTTCATTACTCTATATTTTCTCTATTCAACTATTGAAGATGGATTGTATCTTAGACTCGACTAGGACTGTTCGTGGGTCAGTTCAGTTTCAAAATTTTCGGGTATTTAATAAATGGAACCGTCGGGTCCAAATATAATTATGGAATAGTTTGGGTTCGGTTCTGTTCCGTTCCGTTCGGTTCCGTACCGTAATTAATTTTTTTAATATTTACAGTAACACTACATAAATATAACTAATGATATTTCATTCATAACTTTTACAAATTAAAGTAATCCAATTCAAAAATATATAAATAACTAGCTGTTGAATAACATTAATTCAATGCATACAATACCAAAAAATAGATATTAATATTAAAATATCGGTGATCCATATAAATAATTCATTTGTTTCAAGCAACCTGCCTGCATAAAGAAAATGGGCTAATAAGCTTTAAAATGATTTAAGTTTTAAAATTAAAATTGTGAAATGATCTGATTTATTTAATTAATTTGTTAATTTATTTAGAAAAAATAAAATAATTTAATTAATTCAACAAAAAAATAAAAAAATTATTTAATTTCGGTTTTTCGATTTTGGTCGAGACCCGACCCAAATTAATCGGTTCTCGATTCGGGTTCTCGTTCGGGTATTTAACTTATGAAAAACTGCTCGATTCGTGTCCGGTCCGATTCGATTCGAGACTTTTGAACACCCTAGGCTCGACTTTGAGCTCTACACGCTCTTCAAAAAATGTACTTACGAGCTCAGCCAAACATGGTCAATTGTTGAACGAACCAAAAATTCAATGGAATAATTTTTGGATCGTGGCATAAATAACACTAGGGACGTCGACTCGACAAAAAATGGATCAAACTTTTTTGGTCCAAGCTGAGCCAAAGCTCGACCAAAAAAATGGAGCTCAACTCGGACCTTTACGAGCAGCAGGTTCTTTTTTTCTTGACATTCTATTTTTTTTTAAGGCAACTGTGCAACTGCCTTTTCATAGGCAGCCAATTTAAATTATGGATCCTATTATGTACAACCAACATAATTCTTAAATTTAAAGGCAGCTATGGCTGCCTTATTTTCAAGACACGTGCCAAAATGGCCCGTGTTGGTGTGGCTGACACAGCTCTAGCCAACGTTAAAAAATGATGCTCGGCTTTTCTTGAGACGAGTCGCGGGTCTCTCGAGTCGACAAATTGGATCCACATCCCTGAATAGCACTAAAATGATGCGTAGAATAGTGCATGGGTTGACTTTATTTTTTATGTGTTTATTTATTTTCACGTTTTAGTCCCCGTATTGCGAATCTAGAGGCCTAGGTAGAATTGCTCTTAGGGCGACTTTTCAAGTGGTAACCACTTTCTGGTTACTTCTTGTCTCGTATAGAATTTATTGAAATTAGATTGCAGTTTAAATTATTTTTAAGCATTTGTTTGGGAAAAACTATAATGAGATTTATAAGTGAATAGTAGTTGTGAAAGTGTTCGACACTTACTTTAAATTATAAGTAAATTATAACGGAAACCCAAACAACCACCCTCCAATGGGGGGGGGGGTGCCACATCACTTGGGCACTCCCCCTTTTGTAACTCAACTTGGGTAAAGTAGCATTTTTGTTATTTTCAAAAGAATGCATTTTTTTGATTAATTTTATGGGGAATGTGTGGTTGAAAAAGAAAGAAAAGTTA
>CAIGRO010256964.1:0-32966 GCA_903798355.1 Fraxinus baroniana
CCCTTGCGGCCTATTTCAGGAGACAGGAGGTCGACCGGGTCGTCATGGTCTTGATACCATTGCCAAGTTTTCAAGGAGTACTTTGACACTGTTGTCGAATGATAACTGTCAAACATAGCAAGAATTATGAATGAGCTACTCGTACAAAAAAAAAGTTTGATAGTCTTCTACAGAATCTGTAAAGGAGACTATTTTACCTCGAATTTTATACCTTTAACGTGGTCAACAAATTCCAAAGTCTCCCGCGTCCACGTAAGTCTGATTCTTGCCCACTTGGAAATACAGTTAACTACAAGTGGCTTCCTCCGGTGGTGGTGGAGTTGGTCGTGCACACTTCGACGATCAACTCAATTGAAGTAATATGTATGGACGTGGGAGGTATAAGAGTTATAGAGAAATGGCAGAAATGTTTCTCATATTATTCTTAATGAACTTGTCCTTTTATAGTACATAAATCAGCCAATGAAGGAATATACAATTGATGACAGTATGATTTTCTATACATAGCAAATTGACAGAACAAATCTTAATTGACAGAGTGTTCCTTGATTGAGTGCAGATCATGCGGATTCCCTTATACGACCCCTCAAAATTAATGTGCCACCAGCAACATTGATTTTGCTGCGCAATATGTTTCATTCTGGAGTGCATAACAGGATTAAGACTAAGCTGAGTGGCTCCAACAATATCACAAAGGAGCAACGGAGGAGCACAGAGCTTGACACCGAGTTTATCAAGAAGGGATTGAATCCAAGCAATGTCTGATGTAGCAGTAGCAAGGGCTCCATATTCAGCTTCGGTAGAGGATCGAGCTACTGCCTTTTGTTTTCGAGTGCGCCAACTAATGGGATTATTGCCCAGAAAAATTATGTAAGCTGTTGTGGACTTACGATCATCGAGATTACCGCCCCAGTCGGCATCTAAAAATCCACGTAGAAGAGAATTGGTTTGACGTCGAAGTAGAAGTCCAAAGTGAATGGTTTGCTTAATATAGTGTAGGAGGCTCTTGACATGTTGCCAATAAGTCACAGTAAGTTTGTGCATATATTGAGCAAGGCGATTCACTGCAAAACCAATGTCCGGACGGGTGAGGGATAGGTACTGTAATGAACTAATGGTCCGATGATATTCTGTAGCGTCACAACCAGTAGTACCGTCATGAAGGAGGAGTTTTGTAGTTGTGGACATGGGAGTTTGAACCTCCTTGGCACCAGTCATCTTCAATCGGGTGAGAAGATCATGGACATAGCGATTTTGAGATAGGAAGAGCCCTTGTTGGACCTTAATGACTTCTATTCCAAGGAAAAAGTGCAGATCGCATAGTTCTTTGAGAGAGAACCTACACCTAAAGACTTGACAACATGCTGCAAAAATGGATGATTATTGCTTGTGATAATTAAATCATCAACATAGACAAGAATGTAGAGCAAAGTCCCATCTCTGTTGAAAATAAAGAGAGAGTTATCTGACTTAGAATTGAAGAATCCCAACTCCAAGAGACATCTCCTTAATGCATTGTACCAAGCCCTCGGGGCTTGCTTTAAACCATAAATAGACTTCTCCAACGCATATACATAATCAGGATGAGATTGATCAACACAACTAGCGGGCTGCGCCATGCACATTTTCTCAGTCAGTTGGCCATGAAGAAACGTATTATTGACGTCAAGTTGCTTCAATAGCCAGTTGTTGGATAAAGCAATGGATAGCATAAGCCGAATGGTAGTGGGTTTTATAACATGACTGAAGGTCTCGATATAGTCAATACCGGGACGTTGATTGAAGCCTTTAGCCACAAGTCGTGCCTTGAACCTGTCTATCGTGCCATCTTTATGGCATTTAACCCTGAACACCCACTTACAACCAATCATATTAGCATCAAGTAGGTTTGGAACAATCTGCCGGTACCATGCGATACTAAGGCAGTAAATTCATCCGCTATAACCTTACGCCACCGAGGGTCCTTTAAGGCTTAAGACACACACGTTGGCTCCAGGGGTGGGAAAATGGGGTGTTTGGTGGTGACATAAATTTGTTTAGGCTTAAAGACATTGTTTTGTACACGGGTGACCTTGTGGTAAGTGGGAAGAGGAGGGTCAAGTGGGATAGTAGAAGGAATGCTATCAACTGTAGTAGGAGATATACCTGTGGAAGGACATGAAGATGGGACTGCAGGAGAATCAGACACAGGAGGTGTGAAGGAAGGAGCATCAGAGGCAGCAACCCGAACTGGAGGCACGGGTGTGATCGTAGACAATGGTTGATTTGCCAAACTAGGATGTGAGATAGGCACATGAACAGTAGGTGGGAAATGTTTAAAGGGGAACAATGTTTCATCAAACATGACATGTCGAGAGATGAAAAGTCTACTAGTATGTAGGTACAAACATTTGAAAGCATATTGAGTTAGAGAGTAACCTAGAAAGACACAAGGACGAGATTTTGGTTGAAGTTTATGGTCACGGTACGGCACTAACCAGGGATAACATTGACAACCAAAGATCCTTAATTTGTGATAATCATGAACCCTATTAAATAATACTTCAAAGGGGCTCTTACGACTAAGTAAGGCCGTGGGAAGGCAATTAATGAGATAAACTGTCGTGTCTAATGCATAAGTCCAATAGGTGGACGGAATTGAGGCATGATGCAAGAGAGACATCCTAGTTTCGACTACGTGACGATGACGACGTTCAACAGTGCCATTTTGTTGGGGAGTATGAGGGGCCGTGGTGTAATGACTAATGCCACGTGAGGCCAAGAAGTGACGAAGTTTGATGAATTCACCACCATTGTCCGTGTACAGATTTTTAATTTGAGTGGAAAATTGATTTTCAAGCATAGCAGTTAATTGAACAAATATGGTGCTAACATGAGATTTATGTGTCATAGGAAAGAACTAGCAATATTTGGTGAAATGATCAACAAATAACACATAGTAACGATATCCGTCAACAGAAGAAATTGGGAAGGGACCCCAAACATCAGCATACAAGAACTCTAGTGGAGCATGACTGGTAAGGAAAGTCGGACTAAAAGGCAACTCGTGAGATTTATTGCAATGACATGAAATACAAGACGACTTAGACGTAGACGAAGACATTGGTAAAGATTGACTACGAAGTAAGGAAGACAAAAGTTTGGTGGTAGGATGTCCCAATCGAAGATGCCATTGGTCGAATGAGACACGAGTACCAGCCAAGGTGAGAGCATGAGCTTGATAGGATGAGGTTGTAGAGCCATAGGATAAACACCATCTTCACACCTACAGCGCATGAGAACCGCTCCCGTCATCCGATCCTTCACAAGATAAAAAGGGATGAAACTCAACAATTACATTATTATCATGTGTAAACTTGTGAACTGAAATCAGATTTTTTTTAAGGAGGGACACATGCAAGGTTTCTTTTAAATCTAGAGAGCGAGAGGAAGAAGGAAGAGTAGTGGATCCAATGTGTGTAACATGTAAACCTTTACCATCACCAAGGACAACTTCATCTTGGCCATCATATTCTGAGTGAATGGAGAGATTTGCCAGATCTGGTTTTGGTTTCAAGAGAATCGATTCGAACCATGAATCAATGGTTTTTTTTTATATATATATAATGGAACCAAATCGAATCATTGGTTCTGGTTTGATTTGGTTTCATTCTAATTTCATTTCTTAAATTTTCCAATTTTTATATACCTAAAAAAATTCAAATATTCAACAAGTTCAAATTATCAATCATCAAAATCACAAAAAGTCCAAACTAACAAACAAAATATAGTCATAACTTGAACATCGAATCAATTTCCACTCCCATACAAAAGATTTTCTATTAAGTAATAACAATAATTTAAGAAATTAATTGCATCAATTTTTATTGCACACTCCACGATAAAAGATGAATTATGCAAAACTTTTACAAGCAACCACTAATATTTTAATACTCCAAGAATGTTCATTGCATTTTCCTCTATTTGTGAAGAACACAAATAATTTATCAAACAGTAAGGTGAAAAAATAATTTAAAGGCTTTTTAAGTGTCGACCAATTTAATTTTTCGATCTTGAAAGAGTTTCGTCCACTGACGTGTTAAAATGTTGTGTCGATGTGCCGCGACATTGTGTAAATTCAAAATGAGCAAAAGATAAATGATTAAAATAAATACAAAATTAGGATGTCCACAATTAATGTGTTGTCTTCAATTATCCAAAACCGATTAATGTACTCTTTAATGAATACAAAAATAGTATAAATCCATTCACTTAATCATCTTTAAACTAATTTAGAAACTTAAATAAGAGTGTAAAACACACTTACCAAACTTAATGGTTGGAGGTAGTAATGGTTGAATATACTCCAATGTTTAAATTATTTATTGTTGTCACGGTAATATCTTACGGAATTTCACTAAACTACAAAAATGCCAGGTTTTTATAATACGTAGAGATCTTCGTGAGATCGTGGAGGGACTCTCAATCGGTCTTCTCTAGAATTCCACACATGGAGAATTTTCCAGATAGATAAGAAGGGATTGGATTCCCAATGGCTGTGGGTATGCTGGGCAAAGCTTCATCTTCATTTGTGTCTAAGCAAGATATGCAGAAGACAAGGTAGAGGGTCAATGACCTGTGTAAAGTTGGTGAAATGGTTTTTCACACTATTCCTTTGTCTCCAACTCACTTGAGTCGCAATAATAGAAGTTCAGTAGACCCTACCCTTCTTAAGTATAGAACATAGTAGTTCTAAGTAGAGCATTTTATGGACCTGGTGAGCCTTTGCTGATCTAAGCTTCGTTGTTCTTTCAATCTCAATATAGTGGCTCAGCATTGTTGGTTGATCTCGTACTAACACTTTTTGAGAACATGATACGCATGTTGGTCCTTATGTAACGATCCGAACCTCAGAAATTAATTTGACATTTAAAAGGTACCACCTTAAATGGTTAAATCACTCGAAGTATAACAAAACAAAACCTAAACAATTCAAGTCAATTCTTTTCTTATCACACTTTTATTCCTCATGTCTTCCTTAAAATGAACCTTTACACGTAACTAAAAATTTTCCTCTTCCCCCCTTCTACACTTTAATATTATTCTTTAATTCACGTGACACAGATGCTTCAACGCCATTGGCACACTTGATGGAATGGTTCACTTTCAACCGTCCAAAGCTTGTCCACTAAAATAAAGGGCCCAGAGCATTTGATACTAAAATAGCGCGGCCATAAGTAGGCCACGACGTTTACATAATCACCTCCTTTTCTGCTTTTATTTATTGTAAATTAAGCTATCGGGTAATTTTCGACCGACCTAATCTATATAATTGATTTATTTATTCATATAGACCGTGTTTCCTACACATATCCAATGTGGATCCTTTAAATGATCGAGTAATAAGTCAAAATACGTTTTTTTTCCCCCCAAATTCAATCGTTACCGACCCAGAATTTTCGAGTATTTAATAAATGGAACCGTCGGGTTCAAATATAATTATGGAACCGTTCAAGTTCGGTTCGATTCCGTACTATAATTAAATTTTTTAACATTTAGAACAATACTACATAAATACAACTAATGATATTTTTATTCGTAATTTTTACAAATTAACGTAACACAATTTAAAAACATATAAATAACAAGTTGTCCAATAAGATTAATTCAATAAATACAAATACCAAAAAGTAAATATTAATATTAAAATATCGATGATTCATACCAAAAAGTAGATACTAATATTGGGCAGTTTGGACTAACAAAAATTAAATTTAAGAATAATATTCAAAATCGAATGTTGGGCTAACAAAGTTACAAAAACTTATTTAGCTGGATTAATTTGTTTAAAAAAATTTAAATAATTCAATATAACATTTAGATTCGATTATTTGATTCTTGGTCTAGAACCGAGAACCGGCCAAAACTCATCGGTTCTCAATTCGGATACCCGTTCGAATATTTAACTTATGAAGAACCGCTCGATTCGATTCAATTCGGAGCTTTTGTCCAACCCTATATTTGGAGACGTGAATCAAACATTAGTGAATAATATTTATTAAATTAAAAAAAGTTAAAAATTATTTATTTACAGGTCACGTTTGGAGTTGAAATCTTATATTCCGAAGTGTTAAAAATGTAACGAGAAAATAGTCGAGTGCAGTGACAAAATCTGATATCCCATTTCAATTTTTGTTATATATATTTTTCATATTAATCCAATTTTAAAAAAATTAGTCCAATTCTAAATTCGTTCAAGTGGGAGGCAAGTTGCCAAGTTGGGAAAACATGTCTTGGTTCTTAGTATTAAAATGATAATTGTTTTTTTAATGGTTTTAAAACATTTATGATTCAAACCAATGAGAGGATAACACGTATAACATGTACATGTACATGTACATGCGCAGATGCAATATGCATTCCCATTCGTTGAATGATTCATGGGAAATGGGCCCCACGTGCTCATGGGCAAGTGGACAGAAGTATCTAAAAAGATTGGAATATAAATCTGGCACATGATTAAGCCACGTATTTGATTTGATCGGTTCTGATTTAAAGTTGGATTGTAATCAGATGCTACGTTACTATTGGATGCAATTTCGAGTGTCCCCAAATATCAAAAGAGATAGAATCTGCTGAGTGGTGAGTATTGCACCAGATACGTAGAGTACCTGCCCAGTAATCCTGCCCGTTGAATCTCAGCCACTTAAAAGATGTATCAATCGGGTGAACGCTCCACGCCCACGGGTAGCTTTTGCCCTTTTCTTTCCTATTGCCTAGGTCTAGCTGGAAGAATTCTTTGCTAAGAATGGTCTGCTTCTGCTTGTATAAAAAGCAAACGACATCCTTCGCCAAGTCTGCATTTACTTGAAAATTTGTCAGCTCTCGATGTTCGAGCTTTCGTTTGACAGAGATTTAGCACCCATTATTCCACGTGAGGAATAATAATTTTTTTTTAATTTACGTATAATATTATTTTATTAAAAAACATGTGATTGATAAAAACTAGAGAGAAAATTGAATTATAAATCATTGATAAAATATCGAACTTTTTTATTGATACATTCTCACGAACATGTAAGTATTATTTATTTATTCATCATTTTTTATTTATTTAGAAATTAAATCATTTTATACAAATTTTCCAATCAAGGTTAAATTGGAATATTTTTATTTAAAATATTCTACTTTTACCGTACAAATAGTTACAATGCGAATTTAATACATCCTTACAAGTCGAGGGGAAACTACACATAGGAGAAACAACGAAGGAAGAATATGCTTGTTTGGGTTTCATTATAAATCACAAAAATTATTGAATGATGTACGTAGCAGTTGTATATCCAATGAAATATATAATTAAAATTAAAATCTAACTTCAACCTTTAAATTATAAAAAGATTATTCATGTTGTTCTGTGTCAGTGTGGATTGTTAATGTGTTTTCCATACATTTAAAAGTCAACCCAGCGTTAGCAAGATGAAGTGTATTCGCAAATTCAGCATCGACCATTGGCAGCCTCCTTCAGTGGCCTCACTAAGGGTTGACTGGCTGAGTTTCCACTATGGAAATAAAGATTTTTACTATTATTATACTATAATTTTAAAGTCAATCCCACTTTACATGTTGCGAGTACTCTCAATCAATCAAGTAATCATAATCCTAATTAGTTACATATTAATGAAAGAAATGAATATTTTTTAAGAAAAAAGTTTTGAAAATACGATGAAAATCTTATGAAATGTAAAATTAACCTTAGTTCGAATGAAAACTTTGCTTTGAATACCATATTGATCGTCCATGCAGCATGTTAGATTTTATATGCAATGATAGAAGTAAAAGAGAGAAATCAACATAAAGATTTAGTGTGATTCAATAATGTATTTACACCCACAAGAAGCGAAGCTTATTCAGTATGAATAATATGATCACATTATCAATATATATATACACTTAACTCTAGCCAACATACAAGACTTTAGGATCCATACAAAAAATATGTGTTTCACCCTATATGAACTATATACACAACACATCATTTGACAATATTTATTTGCATTTTACTATGTTCGAAATAATTATAGAAACCAATAAAAAGGAAATTCTTTATGATCATAAAAGATACGGATGGCAAACAGAACACTTTTGCTTATTTGGACCACGATGTGTTAATTAACAGGTGACAAACATGTCACGTCACAATCTGGTTTTGCACAAGCACATTCGCTAAGTTTCTATTCATGGAAATGATCGCATGATTAACATGTTAAACTTTCTAACGTTGACTGACTCAATTTTTACAATGTAAAGTTGATGGACCATTGGGAAGCACGGTGGAAGACAATTTGACTAGTTTTATCGCTCAAAATTCAAAATGCGTCAAAAATAAATATTTTTTTCCTGTTTATAAGTAAAAATAATTATTTTCACGCTTAGATAAATATATCTAAAATAAAAAATATATTGTGGTTTCATCTAAAAGAAAACCAAAACCATGAATTGACTATTGGTGTGGTTTTATCTAAAAGAAAACCAAGGCAAGAAAGATGAGCACTAATCTACTTTTAGTTTGACCTCCAAAAATATCTAGGCATAAAATAATTATTTAGTTATCCACCACCTCCACTTGCAAATATGAAATTCAATAATAGCCCCCCACAATTTTAAGTAACTCCCCCCAACCCCAAAACCGCGTCTTACCTTTTTTCTCCCATAAGTCCAATGTAATAATAGAACTATGGAATATCGGAGTTCTTGATTCAATCGAAAAATTTATAAACAAGTTGAACATTCAATATTAATGATTGTCAAACATGGACCAAATTATAATATAGTTTTGAAATAATGGTTGTCAGTCCAATTTAAAAAGATAAATATTCAAAACTCGTTAAAAGAATCTTAGAATCAATTGATTAATACCAATAGAATACACACATTGGCGGGTCTCGCACTTTTTTTTTTAAATTTTAAATACATGATGGGTCCCGCGCATTTGTGTGTATTCTGGCCAAATTCTATTGGGCTTCTTCTGTACATATTTTTAAATTAAAGGCCACCTGGGCTAAATACCTATTCTTATTAATGCCATGACATGTATGTCCATGGAAGATATTTGTACATCATGATGTTTGCATCTTGAGGCATTAGGAAAATATCATAGCCACGTATGCTTCTCAGAGAAACAAGATAAAGATCTCCTCTTTCTCTCTACTGTGTTTTATATTTTTCTCTCTACACTTCCTTCTCCGATTTCTCTCATCATCTCCACGAGAAAATCTATTAATTCCACACACACAATTGTTGCATTTACCGTGGCTAGAGAAACTGGATCCGCTCCTTTGTTCAAACAAGAAACTCTATTTCTGTTGAAGGCTTCCAAAAATTTAAGAAAACTGAGCTAAGGTTAATTTTTTATATTTTTTTCTTTTTTTAAAAAAATATTTATTTATGATGAGATATTTTGATCTTGAATCTTTAATATTCTTGTGTACTCTTGGTTTTGGGTTGAAAGAGTTGCTGTGGAAAAAAGTTGAAAACGTTATCACTGGCTTCACATCAATTAAAACTTGAGAAAATAATGGGGCTTTGGTTTAAGAGTGTGTGTTTGATTTTTTGATTTTTGATTTTCTTTTTGAATTTCCATAACTCAGAAGAGAGGTATTATAATTTTTCTATTAATAAATATTTGGGCATGATATTTTGATATTTTCACTTATTTCAACCAAGGCATCAACTTATTGTGCTTTATGAACTGAAATTATTGTTTTCTGATTTTTTTTGAAAATTAAGTTATTGTTTTTTAACAAAATTATAATCTTTTTAGGGATTTTAATGAATTGATGGAGTGGCAGGTTAAGGAGCATGAATAATAATCCTGTAATTATAATACCAGGAAGTTTGCGTGTAATAAATTCTGTGTTCTGATGTTTGATTACTTAAGTTGAAGCTTTTGTGTAATTGACCGATGAAGGGATTTACTGAAGCTCTCTGTTTGGTTTCAGGCAATTTTTGAATTAGGGTCTTTAAAAACTTGATTGGTAGCAGTTGTTGTGGAGGTTTATGATTTTTAACCTTGCGACAATACTTATGGGATAAAAAGATTCATGGCAACATCAAATGAGAGGTGGATCGACAGTCTTCAGTTTTCCTCATTGTTTTGGCCACCTCCACAAGATGCTGGGCAACGGAAGGTGTGGTTTTTATATCTTACATTTGTTTAATTTGTGTTTGAATCTTGTAGTTTCCTCCTGAATGCAAGCAGCATATTTAAGTTGCTGATTAGATCCATGGTGCATGACTTTTAACTCATTTTCTGTTAGCAGAGTTATTAAATGGGCACCTTGTAATTAATTCAGTACGTAAAAGTGTGCCTAACCACTGCACGAGGTTGTTATTGCTGCTTGTTATGGGAAGGGTCTCATGTGCACAGCGTTAATGTTCTATTATTTTGTTTCTGTGTTCTGGACCAGTGATTTCCATCTTACGTGGAGCATTTGACTCCCAAAAGAAAATTTTGTTAAGTTGAGAATTTTCACATATATAATTTTGATTGGTTAATGTCTGTCCATTTGTTACTTGTTCGAGTTTCAAAAATTGTATTTTTTGCTCTATACAATTCAATGCTTCTTTTGAGTTCGAGCACAGAAACTGCTGTTTCAGATAATGCTGCTTTCATTGCTAATTTATTTTAACAGTCAAAAGCTTTTGGCTGGGTAGGTAATGACTTCCTCTTGATGGGTGCCCTGAGTAGGTATTGTTGAAATGAGTTTTTGAAGAAATTAGAATAAAAATGCATTCAGAACCTAGGAAGGGAGAAAACTATGAGAAGCAACACTGACAGTAGAGGTGTGTGTTAGAGACATTTTGAAAGAGCGACATTCCCTAGAAGTTTGGGATGCATACAATTTTTTATTTATTTATTTAATTATTGTTTTTTTTTTTTTTGGAAAGACATCAACACAACCTCAGGCTCCACTAAGAAAAGTTGATGGGGGGTTAGGATGCCCCAACCGTATATAGAATGAAACTCACGAGAACAAAAGGAAAGGGGGCTTAAACCTAACCTCCTAGAAGTATGGATGCATACTATTTAAATGAAGCAAATTATCGTAATTGGAACAGTTGGACAATGGTTTGTACTCGAGGGTTTCAGGGAAAAGTTATGTTGAAAATAGAAATATTATCGGAAGAGTGGACATATGAATCCTTGTCTTCAATCCCCTTACATGTAGGCTGTTTTTTTTTTTTCCCCATCATGTCCTAACACCTAGCACGTGTACAATTTCATTAAATGGGTGGCGGAATGGCTTTTATACTATGTTGAACTACTTGATTTAAAGGCTTAAGCTCTTAGAATTGTTCACATGCATATCATATAAATCTCGTCTTTAAGACACTCCCTCACGTGTGTAAGTGGAGTCTACGTGTGCACAATTTGGCAACAAGGCTTGAGAACTTATCCAGTATTTAGATATGTACATGTGGTTTTATCTAACAAGTTAAGTTTCTAGATCAAGTAGTTCAATAGCAAGGATGAGTTATGAAAGCGTTGTAGTATCACAGTACAATTGATTGTATATATGCAAAGGTCTCAGACTCTCAGGGCTGCTTCTCTTCTTGAAGTTTTGAACTTCTGGTTTTTACATATCTGGTCTTCCAATGGTGACTGAAAAAGGAAGCCATTTTATTACTATCTTAAACCTTGTATGAAATCAAACTGTTTTTGTATAAAATCTTTGATTTTTTATGTCTTCCTTTAGCTGTCGCTAATTCACGTGTTCACTTTTTAACAATTTTGTCTTCTCTTTCCTATAGGCCCAAATTACTGCCTATGTTGAGTACTTTGGTCAATTCACATCGGAACGATTTCCTGAAGATATGTCGGAGGTTTGTTTATTCTTTTACATTTGAATTATCCTTTTTTGGGTGTTAAATGAGGGGAACTTTTTAACTATTTCACTTTCATCGTCTGCGTTTAGGTATTTCTTTACAGTGAAACGTATATGTTTCTAACTGGTAATTATTGGTTTTTCAGCTGATCCGGAGCCGATATCCCTCCAAGGAAAATCGACTTTTTGATGACGTTTTGGGTACTTATATTTCTTTCATTGACTATATTATGATTAATCCCCACTCATAAGTTATCACACCAAAATATAATGTTACCAGCCTAGTTTATGCGGAAAAAATGACTTATGTTTCACTGTTTTCCAGCAACGTTTGTCCTTCACCATCCGGAGCACGGTCATGCTGTTATTCTTCCCATTATTTCTTGTATCATTGATGGTACTCTAAAGTATGATAGAAATGGTCCTCCATTTGCTTCTTTCATTGACTTGGTCTGCCCCAGCAGTGAGGTATTAAAACACTGAAGATATTATTGCTTGACGTTGTTCTGTATGTCTTTCCTTGATGAACAATTTTTAGCATGTTTAGAGCTTCTGTTATTGGATTTTTCTCTTTTCATTTCACTAGTTGTAATGACTAAAGATCATCAACTTTTCTAGATATGCACCGATTATGATAAGGTAACTTTAAAGTAGGAATGATGCTAATGGCTCAATCTTTGATTTCAGAATGAGTATTCTGAGCAGTGGGCACTTGCATGTGGGGAGATCCTGCGAATCTTGACTCACTATAACCGCCCACTTTACAAGATTGAATGTCCAAATAATGAGGTAGATAGAAGTAGCAGTGGAATTCATGCTTCAACAAGTAAATCAACAGATGCAGAACCTTCTTTGCCCTTCTCCCAACAAGAGAGGAAACCATTGAGGCCATTATCTCCGTGGATTACTGATATATTGCTTGCTGCACCTCTTGGTATTAGGAGTGATTACTTCCGTTGGTAAGTGAGTGAGAATTTGATGCCATGGTGTGTTTATTTAGCCCCTATTTGGTATAAATTAAAATCCAGATTTTAATTTAAGTTAAAGTCAACAACTAATTTTAACCACACATTTTATGGGACTTACAACTTTTTAACCATACATTTCGTCAACTTTTATCAAAATCTACTAAAAACCCAATTATATCTCCACCAAACTAGGGCTTAATCAAATTACATTCATCATTCATGCATTTATTTATTAAAATTATATTCATAACAATAACTAATGAAAATTTGGTATTTTTCCTCTTTTTCATGGAGGTAGGGACAAGGTACTTGGATTTAATATAAACTAGTTCTTTAGAATACTAATATGATATTTGTACAAACTGGCTAGCATGTTTGTACTTGATAAAGTGAAGTGGAGGGAAAAAAAGAAGAGATTGATCACTGTGTCGAATCTTGAATTTATGACCCACAATTTTACAACTTGACTAGTCGAAAAGGGATTCAACTAGGATTCATCAATAGAATCAGCCAGTTGATTTCCCTAAGTTGGTTTAATTTTATTTCTAGTATATTATGTAATATGCTTAGAATTTTTTATTGTTATTTTTTACAGCTATACTGTAACCTATGTTGCTGGTTTTTTTTTCCTTCAAATACCATGTAGTTCTAGCAAATCAAATTGGTGTGAAATATTCTAGTTCTCATTATGATATCTGATCCCTCTCCCGGGTTGTAGGGCTGTTGTTTCTTTCCAACTGATAGCCTAGGCCTTCACTGCTAGCCATTTTAGTTATCCTATGTTACAATTCAGAACGAACTGAGATATGAATATCATACTTTCATCTATTGTATCACATATTCATAAATAATCTTTCATGGACTAGGACCCTAAGGAAACGAATACCACAAAATAATACACAATTACTGGAGTTCAACTATACCCTAAAAGACAAAATGATGACAGAAAATAAATCCCCAATTTTAAAGATTTTCACCTAACACTCAAATGCCTATTTTTCATTTTTCCAATCAATATGCCATTAGTAAAGTCCACGAATCAACTCGTCACAGCTCACCATGCCGAAACGTCTTCCCTATTGGATCTTGGAAACAACTAGAGGGAGTAGATGTAATGGAGCAATTTAAATCTTTTGTAAGCTTTCCAAACAACAAAAAATTGTAACTAAATTTGGGGCATGAAGGATAGCTTATTGAACTCGAAATTTGTACGGATCCTTAACCAAATGTAAAAAAGATCTTATATGCCACTTTGGTCTTTTTCCTTTTCCGGAGCATGGAGAATAACTCATAAAATTATTACACAAGCTAATAATATGATCAGAAGTACCAGAATCAATTATCCTAAAGTTTGGATTTTTTATGAAGGAGATTAGAGTTCTGATACCTAATTGATCCATTGAACAAGAATCTATTTAAGCAGACTTACTTTTCCTTGTATCCCTCTTTGTGGATCCTTGTTTACTTAGAGAACTGCATGTAAGAAAGTCTAGTTTTCTCTTCCTTCACATTAATGTTATCCACGTTTGATAATGGAAGTGCCCAGGTTTTGTGAGGCCAGACTTATTTCATCTTTGGGTGGAGTGCTGGTCCAACTTATGGACCTTAGGAGTGCTATTGCTGACATGGTCTGTCCTAGGGAGGTTTTAAGTCATGAAAAGCTGCTTGAGGATCTAGTAATTGCCTAATGTATTCTGATGTGTCCCTCAAGTCTTGGTGATGCTTTTATCAAGTGGATGACAGTATGCCTTCACACCAATTTCCGTTTCTATGGCTGTGTTAGGTGCTAGGCATTGTGTGCTCTAGAGCCCCTTTAGGGCCTTCTTTATTGGTTGGGAAGTTTGCTGGATGCTACATCTCGGGCCTCGGAGGGAGAAATTTTCTTCTTGTTGGACTAGTTGTGCCTAGCCTAAATGATTAAAACTGTGAGTCAAAATTGCGAGGAGCAGATGGCAATTCTGTCTTCAAAGCCAATTTGGTTTCTATATTACTATCTTTAGTTTGAAGGGGAGTTGAAGATTTGACTTTCCCTATTTAGTAGAATCCTAGATAAGCTGGAAATAAGAACCATATTCACACCATCTTGAGGGGGATGGTTGGAAGATTTGACTTTGTTCAGTCAAATCTTAGACAAACTAGGCTTTTATTGCTTTCCTTGTTAAGGGACTCAACCTAGTTTTTTTTTCTTAGTTTATGACATATTATGCTATGTACTCGTAGAGAGGATTATGATTGGTATAAATTTTCTATTCTTCATATTTGTCTCTACTTTTACAGTTTATCTTACAATCTTGAATAATGTTGAGTTGGCATCATATATCCTTATATTCATGAAGTTGAAATATTCGTGTATTCATAGGTGTGGCGGTGTCATGGGGAGATATGAAGCCGGAGAACTAAAGCCACCTTCGACGGGTTAGTAGATTTTCTGCTAGTTGCATACACGCTTTGATGTTTTTATTTTTGTACTTTTAGTTCTAACAAGACAGTACTGGGCAATTGTTATCAGAAACAATGTTTCTCATATGCTTTCATATTTTGATAGTAATTTTAACCATATTAATTACGTTCCCCTGCTGCTATTGCTTTTCAGACATATTTATACTATTTCTTTGTAGTATTAGGGTTAAGATCAGTAGAATATCCTGGAACTATGTAACTACAGAAATATGGACTAGCTTCTAGGACTAAGCCCTTTACAGATGACACTGCTAGTGTTGTTTCTTGAAAGCTCATTTGGAACGAAGGATTTCAGGACCAATGTATAATCCTGGTACAGACAAGGTTATTAGTGTGCAAATAGATTTTTATTTTTTTTTTTGACCGTGTGAGAAGTTGGATGGTTTGCCGTTAAATAGATGATATTGTTTGGCTTCTTTGGGCTAAGAGGAAACTTTTGTTGGATTTAATGTTAGAAAAATTTCGTTAAGGGACTTCGCCATATTTTTGTGTTTTTAATTCTCTCTTCATTTAGAATCAAGTTTCTCATTTTCTATTTTATATAACATTTAGTAATTTCCATAATTGAAAACTTCACTTCAAAATTCTATTTCATTCATCTTAATCCCTTATTAAATACTCATTTCATTCATTGTAAATAATTAGTTTTTATCTTTTCAAAATGATATCCTGAATTAGTAAAAAAATTGAAATTTGAAAGATATACCCATGTACCCGTGTTCGAAATTTGGATTCTTTTTAGCCATGTCTCCATGTCCTAATATTCTAAGATCTGACACTTGGATACGTACACATAACCGAGTCCGAGCATCATAGTTCTTAACAACATATATTTGAAGGACATTGTTAATGATTCCTTGCATATATATCTCTCTTAGTTATTTTTATGATGTGATACCATTCTTTCTTACACTTGTACATCTAGGTTTCTATTCCTTCATGAGTGAACTATCTTCATTAGGTTGACTCGCCGATCTAATAGGTTTACGCTATCATGTATCACCATACATTCCACGTACGCCTTCTCTACAAAACCAACAGTTGCTAATCAGTGTTCAAGTGGCCTATCTAGCCTTTTGAATTCCAAAGCATGCACCAACTAGTCACCACTAGCTCAAGTCCTCGAGAGTTTTCTTGCAGAGCTTGCCTGGCAAAAACACTATTCTTTTGGTCTGATGGGGAACTGAAATCAACTCCTCTAATAGTGTGTTTGTCTTGTTGCACATGTCCAAGTATCATGTTATCAATTTCGTGAACTTCATATTTGCATTCCACTTAAACAACTAAGCAATTTTTAAATTCAAATCTTGAATATAGACACGTGCTCCTGTTAGCTTTCCTTCCTGTTGAGTATTTGCCTTTTAAGTTTGTTAAACATGAAAACGATTATAGTTTGGAATGAGGAGGACTTATTATTAACTTATATTGTGTTAGCTTCTTCTCGTGGATCTGGAAAGCATCCACAACCAATACCCTCAACTCCTAGATGGGCGGTTGCTAATGGTGCTGGCGTCATACTAAGTGTATGTGATGAGGAAGTAGCTCGTTATGAGTCTGCGACGTTAACTGCAGCTGCTGTTCCTGCACTTCTGCTCCCTCCCCCAACAACACCTATGGATGAGCATCTTGTAGCAGGGCTACCAGCTCTTGAGCCATATGCACGCCTATTTCATAGGTATGTTTCTGGGAATGCTTATAGAAGCATCAATTGATTCAAATAGAGAGCTAAGTTATCCTTCTGGCTTAGGTACTATGCAATTGCTAGTCCAAGTGCTACCCAAAGGCTGCTACTTGGACTTCTAGAAGCTCCGCCATCCTGGGCCCCAGATGCACTTGATGCTGCTGTACAACTAGTGGAACTCCTTCGAGCAGCAGAAGACTATGCCTCAGGCATGAGGGTAAGTCCCATGTATTCATTTCTTTTTATTTTTAATATGAATCCGAACAGTTATTATATAAAGAGGAGAAGTTTGAATCTAGTCTTAAGAAAATTACATAATAGATTGCCAGTGATTTCACACAGAGCCACATATCTGCTTATTGTTTTACCATGCTTATTTCTGTTTTTGGTATATGAGCTATGTATTTGCTTAGCATTCTGATGAATTCCACACCTTCAGATGTATGTGAAAGGACCTTTGTGGAATGATAAAGTGGCCTTAATTTTATGGGTTGAATTTCTAGTTTAACATTGCTTATTGTTAATAATTTGTTTATTTGAATTGGCTATCAAGTTACTTGAGTAAATGCATATTTTGTCCAAATTTATGCCTTGATAATCTCAGTCCCCTTATGGCCTGCTAGCATTCCTGGGGAAAATTTATTCTCTCTCTTTTGCTGAATAATGCTTATTACTGTTAGATTTAGTCCTACAGAACTTAATAAGCTCTCAGTCTAAGTTTCTGCCTATTAGGATTATGAAAAGCCCAAAAATGGAGACAAAAAAGAGTAAAGGATTTAATATTGATCTGAAATGTAAAGCAATACAGAAAGGTGTACATCTGTAATGCCTCAGTTCAGCATAAAAAAATCCTAATTCTTTTGACTATTGGTGCAGCTTCCAAGGAATTGGATGCACTTACATTTCTTGCGTGCAATTGGAATTGCAATGTCCATGAGAGCAGGTATTGCTGCAGATGCTGCAGCTGCTTTGCTTTTCAGAATACTTTCTCAACCTGCCTTGCTTTTTCCTCCCCTAAGACAAGTTGATGGCATAGAAGTTCAACATGAACCTCTGGGTGGTTATATTTCTAGCGAGCGAAAGCAGGTACATCTATCTGTATTCTTTTTCTAATGAATGCCAACGTTGCTATAACATTGTTTCCTTAACTGATTAAGCATTTCAACAGAGAGAACTGCCTGCAACAGAAGCAACAGTTGAAGCTACTGCCCAGGGAATTGCGTCCATGCTTTGTGCTCATGGCCCTGAGGTTGAATGGAGAATATGCACACTATGGGAAGCAGCTTATGGATTGATTCCTTTAAGTTCATCTGCTGTTGACCTTCCTGAAATCATTGTTGCAACCCCTCTGCAGCCCCCTATATTATCATGGAACTTGTTCATACCTCTTCTTAAAGTTCTTGAATATCTTCCTCGTGGAAGTCCATCCGAAACCTGTCTCATGAAGATATTTGTTGCTACTGTTGAAGCAATTCTCCAGAGGACATTTCCACCAGAGTCCTCTATAGAACAATTCAGAAAAACAAGATATTCATTTGGGTCTGCCTCCAAAAATCTTGCTGTGGCTGAACTTCGCACGATGGTCCACTCACTGTTCGTAGAGTCATCTGCCACTGTAGAACTTGCCTCTCGCCTTCTTTTTGTTGTATTAACTGTCTGTGTCAGTCACGAAGCACAGCTCAATGGGAGTAAACGACCTAAAGGTGAACGTCCTCATCATTCCCACGAAGTAGGTACAGATTCACAAGGTGCCACTAGAAAGCAAAAGGACAGGGAAAGTAAACGAGGAAAGAAACAAGGACCTGTGGCAGCATTTGATTCTTATGTTGTTGCTGCCATTTGTGCTCTATCCTGGGAGCTTCAGCTTTTCCCTTTGATTTCCAAAGGGAGTAACTACTCAGATCCCAAAAGCATGTCTGACATAGCAAAGCCTGCAAAAATAATTGAATCACCCAGTGTGTTACGGAATGGCGTTGACTCTGCAGTTCATCATACTCGCCGGATATTGGCCATTCTAGAGGCACTTTTTTCTTTGAAGCCATCTTCTGTTGGCACGTCATGGAGTTACAGTTCAAATGAAATTGTGGCTGCAGCAATGGTCGCTGCTCATGTTTCTGATCTGTTTAGACATTCAAAGGCTTGCACACATGCTCTTTCTATCTTGATAAGATGCAAATGGGACAACGAAATTCACTCAAGGGCATCTTCACTTTTTAACCTAATTGATATTCATAGCAAAGTCGTTGCATCCATTGTCAACAAAGCAGAGCCATTGGAAGCACAAATACTGCATGTGCCATTGTCAAAGGAGATGCCTTCTTCTTTCAATGAAGAAAAACATAACACATGTTCTAGCAGTAGCCACCTAGAATCAGGGCAACCATCGTCTACTCAGTGCACTAACTTGCCTCGTTCAAAGGCTTTACTGAACTCTGAGAAGCCTTCCCACTCCAGTGAAGTTGATGAGGTTCCAGTGGGAAAAGGACTTGCAAATTTTCCAACAGAGGCTTCAGATTTGGCCAACTTTTTGACAATGGACAGGCACATAGGTTTTAATTGCTGTGCACAAGTTCTTCTTAGGTCTGTATTGGCAGAAAAACAAGAATTGTGTTTTTCTGTTGTTTCATTGCTTTGGCACAAGTTGATAGCTTCACCTGAAACACAGCTGAGTGATGAAAGCACTTCCGCCCAGCAAGGATGGAGACAGGTAATCTGTCAGATTCTCAATGTCATTGTTATTAATCATATTTTCAGTTCAACACGCACACAGTAAGAAATAACATTTCTTGTTATTCTATTCTGTTGCGCTCTGTGAAGTTCATGAATTAAAATCCTGACCATCTTAGCTAGCTTCACTTGCTGTATTCACTATTGGTTCATGATATTTTCCTTTACCATTCAACTAAACATTATACCTCCGCAACAGAGAGTTTATACATAGCATTATGTTAGCAAGCATCAGCAAATCAACGGATACAATGCATGATTTTTCAGGGCTCCAATCTATTGAAAGACTTAACTGATTATCTTCTGTAAGTATCTACAGGTGGTTGATGCATTATGCAATGTTGTATCGGCGTCACCTGCGAAAGCTGCGACAGCTATAATTCTACAGGTCCAGAACACACTGTTAACTGCAATTTCCATTGGAAACTGACTTTTATATATATATATATACCATATTTCTGATTACAGGATGCCAAAGGGCTCAAAAAATAATTTCTTCCTTCAGTTTATGAAAATATGGATTAATAATTTCTTTAGGTCAAATGGCATTATGAGTTAATTTAAATGTCTGAAAGTCAGTCTTCCGATAATGGTTTATTTTGATTTTAATCTGTCATTTGTTTTCTCACATCCTTTGTTTTGTGTATTTGTCAGGCTGAGAGGGAAATGAAGCCTTGGGTTACTAAAGATGATGAATTTGGTCAAAAGATGTGGAGGATTAACGAACGAATTGTGAAACTGATTGTGGAGCTAATGAGAAATCATGAAGCCCTTGAATCACTGGTAATTCTTGCTAGTGCATCAGACCTCCTCCTACGAGCCACAGATGGGTTGCTCGTTGAAGGAGGGGCATGCACTTCACCGCAACTGGAGGTACCTTTTCAGATTAGCATCCCTTTTTTTGTGTGTGTGTGTGTGTACCATGAATCTGTGATGCTACCAGCTTAACCATTTTAAGTGGTCTCATATCTTCTACTCTTGTGTGTTTCTTGGTAAAATTTACTTCTGTTCTGGCATTTGATGAATGAATTTCTATATTCTATTGCTTTTGTGAATTAATAACAAAATTACACCCCAAAATGTTGACAGTTATTGGAAGTAACAGCTAGAGCAGTTCAACCAGTGCTTGAGTGGGGAGAATCAGGACTAGCGGTTGCAGATGGCCTTTCAAACCTGTTGAAGGTATAAATTTCTGTAATTAACATGTTCAATGATGATATCACGAAATTTTAAGATAATTTAGGAGCAGAAAGTGTTTCGGACTTTTGACCAAGGAGTTTCCTCAGTGAAAGCTCCTCTTACTAGGATCCACGTTACCTTTTTCATGTAATATAATGTTGTCCCTTCATGAAACCTTTAGAATTGGTATGCTCATACGTGGTGCATACTTGCATATATATTTGGTGAAATGGAATCTCATTTTCCTGCTGAGAAGGTGATTTATCACAAAGAATATAATGAATGCTGTGATTTAACATATTGCAGTTCTTGATTGTACGATTTAAAATGAAAGAAGCCAACTAATATCGTATATCTGGGAATAATATACAGTGTCGCCTCTCAGCTACGGTTCGTTGTGTTTCTCATCCATGTGCCCATCTTCGTGCTCTCAGCACATCAGTTCTTCGTGCTATTTTACATGCTAGTTCAATAAAATCAAGTAGCCAACATGTGGAAAGAAATGGCATCCGCAGTCCATATCAGCATCTTAATGTAGGCATTACCAATTGGCAAGCAGATATTGAAAAGTGCTTGATATGGGAAGCCCGTAGCCGTCTAGCGACTGGCTTGCCTATCCAATTTGTTGGTTCTGCCGCAAAGGAACTAGGCTTCACTATACCCGTTTGAAACTACCCTCTTAACATGTGGCGACTCTGTAAGGGATATTCTGAATCATATTACTGGTTTGTTGGCGCAGTCTTTACCTACCTGCAGGAGATTATGATTCGTGTATAGTGAATTCTTAGGCTAGGCCACCATTTTTGCTTGTTGCCCTTTGATTTATTTGGAAGTCTCGAATTGATTAGATGTATAATGGTATCAATATTTGTCAGATGTTGAAGGGTGGCTCTCATTTGGATATTTTCCACTTTTATTCTCGTAACTATACTTTTGTTTCATTTCCTCTAGTCTATGACATTGCATTACGGATATGTTTTGTATACAGTAAGTGGGTCCTCAAAGAGCGTCTCGTCTATATCTCATTTGACACATCACGTCTTGCACGTGATGAACGAGTTGTAATTTTTCGAAGTTGAAGAACTTGTACAATAAATTTAAATTTAATTACCATTTATTTTTCTATATCAAGAAACATAATATTGCAGCAGACTTCCCTTGTAAAATTGGGAAAATATAGCATGGACCATAGAAGTGCAGAAAACTGCAATTATTTAGGATATTTGATTTGGTAATCTTTGTTCTATGAAGTTGAATTTGGAAATGTGATTTTCAGTGATTCAATTGAGACATTGATATTTTGTGACATGGTTGAAAGTTTGCTGAAAGTTCGGTGACCTTGGAGGAAATTTACCCAAAAGTATTTTATGTATGGGAATGTAACTATTGTCACTCATTATCCTCGCTGGGAGGATTCTCCGGATCAACATCTATCAAAACATACTACGTCGTTCAATGCATTCTACCAAAAACAAATATATTCAAAAACTATTAATTGTACTCAATCAAATATTCAGATATTTCATACATAATCAAACTTAAATCAAATATTAAAATGTAATTAAACAAGATTAACGAATAGTTAACTCAAGACTCGATCGAGGCACTGCGTTCTTTACTGTATCATTTTGACAAGATTTTGTTACTACATATCACACATCTGTTTGATGGTAATTATTTCGAGAAAGTGGAGTTTTAAATAGTGATTTTTTGGAGATTGTGCAGTTAAAATGTAAGATTTTTTTTTGTTTTTTTGAATTTAAGTGTAAAATGTTTTATTGTGTAAATATATAGTTAATAATGAGTATGAGAATTAAAAAATTCGAAATAATGGCCGTAAGAAGTTTTGGGCTACATCTTTGGCAGCAAGATTTTTGTTCCAACTTTTTCCTCTGCATTGTTGTATTTACCAAAACATCCGCCCCTCGTATTGACATAACCTAATATGATTATATTTTTTTGGTTAATATTCACGATAAATTCGAATTCATTTTATTGTTGTATACGAGGATCAAGTGTATCGAGATTTGCGCACCAACTTTACTGTCCTATGTGTTGGATTTTGATACCCAATAAATTTCGGACAATAATGTTAAAACCGTTTTTTGGAGCTATACTTCATAGGCCTCGATCGATAAGTGAAGTGAAATGTCGACACCACAATCAAACAAACCAATCCTACAATCTATTTGGATCATTTGAAATAACCTAATTTTACTCATGGCTCGACTGATTACCTTAGACAGCTTTTTGGTTGACAACACATTTACACTACCTATTGGGCCCTATTACCTTAACCTAATGTCCACACTTGGTACATTATATATGCTGCCCGTTACTGTTGTGTGTGGGTGTGTGAAATTGATTTTATTTTAGCCCCTTTGTGCTGGAGACTGGAAAGAACGGTGGTTTTGGCTTCGTGCTTTGTTCTTCTCACTTCTTTAGCGCCTGTGGTTGATCTTTGAGCATATAATAAACCTCTCACACCTTGCCCTTTGTGGGCATCTAGAGAGCAACCGGATTTGGCGTTTGGTTTGTGATTTGGTTGGATGATTGTGGCGTCGATTGGTTGAGACTGAGCCCAGAAAGTTGGAGATTGGAGTCATTATTCTACACTATGTAATCTGAATCGCACAAAGATTTTGATCATTTTTGCAAAATGGTACGGTGGACATTCTCCATCCACATTTGGACATTGGCAAAACTTTTAAGAATTAAGCTTAGTTGCACAGAAGATGTGTAAAAAAATGATTGGATGTCATGATTACTTGTTTTAGATAGTCTAATGAAGTTATGCCATTTGGACATTCGGACAACAAAGATGTCAATAGCATGATTGTACTTTGAAAAACTGATTATATGTAAAATGACTCGCGTGAAAAATGATGGTTCTCAATTCATCTCATTTTTGTTATATTTTCATGCAATAACTGTGCATCTACTTTTTGCCGTAATATCTACATTCATAAGTCGAGGGGTTTCAGAATAGAATTCAAAACACAAAACTACAAAACCAACCCAATTTGAGGTTGCGGGTTGGGCAATCCAAATCCATTTTATAACTTACAAGATTTTAATTTATCTTACCTTAATCTATACGAGTCTTGTTCAATCCAACAAAATGTACCTAACCTTGCTTCTGTTTTGTTGCAAAACGATCTTCCAACCCCAACCCCAACGCAATGCCATCTTATTACACGGTCAAGCATAAAAGCAGAAGGTGCGAGGAAAAAAAAGGGAAAAAAAAAAAAACTAAATTATCCCAAACTAAATTGAGAAACTTAAATAGGATAATAAACATGGGTCAATTGTCCCAAAATATCAAACCCCTTCAGGGAAATTAAATTAAGAAAAAAGTATAAAATTACAAAATTTTAAAAACTTCATTTATAAACTGATTCGCGAAATGTGTATCTTAAGTCGAATGATAAAAATTTTCCGGGTATCAACTATCCTCTGTATGGTATACTTGAGCTGCAGAAGATTTTAAACCTTGTCATCAACTTCAGAAGATTCTATTAGTCCCTGCTTTTGCTGGCTGCTTCTGGAAATTGAATTACTGCGTCGTTCCTTCCCCCCGGGTTTTGACGAGGCATTTCCATACAAAATCATTCCAAATATGGCAATAATCATGCCAAGAACAACATGTAAATTAAGGCCCTCTCTCCCGAAAAATAAGAATCCCAGGGTCAGTACAAGGACGGTCTTCATATGACCAAGAACTTGGAATGAGACAGCAGTAAATCTGCCAATGCAGATGAACTGACTGAGGTTAGTCCCTACAGCAATAGTGCACGAAAGGATTATGAACACCTGCAGAAGCAAAGGGAGGGAGAGTCATGAGAGATCATACATATGAAACACCAACACTTCGTGGATAAAGCCTTCTTAAATATTAAAGGCATGTCTTGAGAGACAAGCAGATGTCAATATCAGGAAATTTAAACGATTATACTCAATATTCTAAGTTTATTAGATGCCACAAGTTTTAGGTTGTCTTTCTCTAGAAAGAGGTGAAAGAATATTAGGGAAAATCGACAAGAATTTTTTTTTTTAAAAAAAAATTGAATATGAAACATAGAGTAACAACAATATCAAGATTGCATCGAAAGTTAAGCATGCATATCTGGAAGAATAATAAATAATCCAACTTAGACATAGCTACTATGAAGTTCTCCAAAGAAGCAAAACAGAAACTCTTTTTAGCATATATCTGGTAGATCTACCATCCTTATACATTTTCAAATTTATTCTAGACATAATTTTAATTTTTAAAGGGGATGCATCCATATAATTTGAGTGTGCAAAATACAAGAAGCTAAGCCTTATTTCCAATAAATTTGAGTTGGTTATATAAATCCATCTTTCCTCGGAAGCTCCCATGTAACCATAATAGGCACGTTAATTTTGGTCACGTTTTCATCCTTTAACGTGATCTATTGGGGTGGCATCACATTTGTGATTGGGAGCTTCCTTAGATATACATAATACATACCCCAACCACCTAACTCATCCTTCTCCTAATCTATCCTCAATGAACGCCACTCTACTTGTAGGCATCTATTTTCATTTATTATCTTATATATTCTAGTGATATTTGCTACAAGTACAGGATTTCAAAAATCCTGTACTACTGAGACCAGACAATAGGGGGGTGGGTGGGGGGAGTTTTGGCAATATTTTATCTCACATGGGGCCCACCCCATGTAAGATAAAATTCAAAACCCTGTGAAAATTCTGTGAAAATTGTTTTGTACTTGGAGGTTTTCTCTATTCTAGTATGGTATCACATCCATCTTACATCTTCAGTTCTGGTAGTCTTAGTTCTACTTACCGAAAACATTTGGATCTAAAGTAAGCCTTCAAAGTATTAATTTGCGATCTAACCCTCTTCCAGTCTCATACTAAAGTATGACATGATGAATAATATATACCAAGGTACCTCATCGTGGATTAGACTTGCAAGCAGTACTATTCTTCCTAAGTAATCTAAATTCCTCTTTACAAATGTGGGACATCACAATTTATTTACCATAATAATTGGGCGATGCATACTAGTATGGCTTATGGTTTACATGTTAAAAGTCACTTGCAGCTTCAGTAGCATGGGAGTTGTTGAGAGAATAATCACAACATAGTCCTGAAATTGGAAGACGAAGAAGTTGATTTTGGAAAGGAATTTGGCCTTGGATATGCAAGTTAATACACTTTGCCTGCTTTTTAATGTACAAGAAAACGTCTAGAACTTCTTCTTGTACATTATATAAAGAGTTGAGATTGTAGTGTTGAATCATCAAAAGTGAAGTGAGCAAAATAAATGAGTTTAAAAGGATTAAAGGAACACGCAGTAGCAACTTTTGTATCAACATTCATATTTCATAATTGTAATTCAGATTTTATTCATTATCTATTTTTTGCACCCCAACAAACAAAATTGTTAGTACACAAAAATAAATAAATGATAAAATTGAATTTCATTTATGAAAATTCGGAGTACGATACAAGAGCTGCTACTGCACATACTATTTTTGCTGATTGTTTTTCTTGCTCACTTATCTCTTCACCATTCACTCTAATCTCAAATTCCTTACAGAGAACAGAGGAGAGTTCTAGATGTGTTGGGGATATAACAAGTTAGTTAAAAAACACACACTATTCTACACTTGTATCATTTCCATAGCCAACTTCTTGATTTTCAAAGCTAAGACTTCATCTTTCAAAGACATAGTAGTCTTCAACAATTTCCAAGCTTCTCGAGATTGAAATCTTTTAACATTTAAGACCTACAGAGAACATGAAGTGTATATTTGATTGCATGTCCTTTATTGCTCATACGTATCTTATTCAATCACCATTCTACTAAACCAAATATTGTTCACGTGTGGAATTTTCTTATACTTTCTTTACTTTGTTTTGTTTTTTGTGGGTGTGGGGTGGGGGTAGGGGTAGGGCTGGGGGTGGGGGTGGGGGTGGTGTGGTGTGGAGTAAGAGGGGTAGCAAAGAATTCATATATTAACAAGAATCACACATCAATACTTGTCACATTCTGAAATAAAGAATAACAAGTGACCAAAACTTGCAGATACACTTACCATGGATGGTATATTAAAGTCAAAGGCATCAATCCTTTTGTTGGTCAACCAGTAATCCACAAAGGGACCTAACAGCAGCAGAGATCCAGCCTGGACTGGTGCAGTGTGTCCAAGCAGATTGAAGGAACTAAGTGAGTAGTTTCGTTGTAGGTAATGAACATACTGCATATAAAAACCTGAAGTTACAGAATAATCTCTAGAGCTTGCAACAGAATATCAGAAAAGCATAATGCAATCGAAAACCTCTATGTTGTCTATAACAAACTAGGACTACGTTCAGACCAAACAGAAGACTATTTTTGTTTCCTACAAGTATTGAACCACAGCAGATCTTGTCAAGGTACAGAAAATCTGTTTCAGTCAAATTCTTGTGTGACGGCAATAAAATATCTCATCACTAGGTCAAAACACTTGCAGGAATGGATAACTTACATACTGTTGAAGAGAAGTACACCAGACTGCAATAAACGCAGCAATGAACCCTTTGGCATTAACACTCACATCAGTCACTGTGCAGACAGCAACCCCAAGGAGAACAACCACAATACCGAGTTTTGTGTCTCTTGAATACCGGATCTTGTCGAACACAACTTCTAATAAGCAGGACACAGGGATCATACTCAGTTTCGCAATCTGAATTTCATATTAGAGATAATGATACCTTAGAAATCTGAATATTTCGGAAGAAGATAGCAAAATTGAAGGGCATAAAAATTACCTGGTAGAATCCCACTGAATTCCACATTAGACTGACATTCATCCCAACAATTGAGAAATTTGCAAATAAGACAAACTTGAGAAGCTCTGGAAGAGGTAAATGAGAAGGTTGTATGTATCCCAGCCATCTAAGAACAATTGTCATCAAGGTTGTCGTAGCGAAATGCATACCAGTTAACGTTGTAGCTGCAAGGATTGTAATAATTAAAAAGCAGTAAACCCCTTAAAATGGTTGTGGGATTGGATAATTAAAAATAATATGAATGATAGCCAAGCAAGATAAAACCATAAGGTACATAGAAGAAAAACCCTATTGTCATTATATTTTCATGATAGCCGAAAATGATACTAACAAAGATTATTGTCAACTTGGGCAACTATTGTGATCAACTTATCATCCTATCAATACCCCTCCCACACAACAAATCCCTATGATTTCACGTCAACAAAATCATTAATGGATATATTGCTTCACATAGACACGCATCATTCTATAATATTTAGAATTCTATTAAATTGCATTTGGCAGTGTGAGGTTGGGGCTCTGGAATTAAAATTATATATAGAAAATATTGAATTCATTCTAGACATCTGCTCTTAAAACAGTCAGTAATTCTGAACTTATAATTCTACTGAAGTATTGCTACATGAAATCTCATTTTAATAATGGAAATAATTCCTAGAGATATTTTCTACATCACAACAGACAATTGATTGGAAACCGGAAGCTAGGATCTGAAAACCACATTTGGTACTCCTGGTCTTCCATCAATTTTACCACAGACGAATGGTATCTAATCTTGGCTTCTTTAAGAGAGGAAGAGTTGGAGCTTATTACTTCTAAGGACCACAATAATCATGATCTTATAATAAGCAGCTTATAATCAATCAATGTTAATTGAAAACATTCTCTTATTTTAATAAGCATGTATATACAAGTAGATGAAGTTATCACAAAATATGCATATTACTGACAATACCAAGTACTACTCTAGTTTGATCATATATAAGGAAATTAAATTTTTAAATAAAAATAATGATAAGAAGTTCAAAGTACATTTTCCTTCCATCGAATTATCTGATAAGAAATTTAGTACTTTACCAAAGCTGAAGCCATAAGTAGCCATCAATGCCTTATTGACAATGATGATGCCAACTGAAGTGACTACATTAAACATCCATGCTGCTGCATCAACTGCAGCCTTCTTCTCAGCTTTGCTTGAAGGAGCCATTATCCTTTTTATTTCTACAAAACTGTCTACAGGTTATATTTCACTCCTCACCACCATAAAGCTTTCCTCACACTTTCGTTTCAATCCAAGATTTTGCCTCTAAGTTCCCTGCACAAGCAACACTGAGAATCAAACTTATTAGCCAGATAGTAAATTTTTCCTTTCAATAATTACAACAATATCACAGAAATTGAGTCCTTCAAACATTTCACCAGTAAAATTGTCAAATAAATAAGACAGCCTTCAGTGGGGAAAATACTGTTTGGTTGAAATTAATACTTTTGATGGGATCTTTACCAATTACTAACAGCCAGTAAGTCAGAACAACTGTCCAGCATCAGTTACGCGACAATGCAATAGTAATTATCAACTGACTAAAAAAAATATATATATCTTGATATGCTAGCCCCAGATTAAGTGGAAAATGAACTTAATCGAATTGATCAATCTCTAAGTCAATAGTTGACTAAAAGGTAAGACAGCACATAATTTCGATAAAAGTTGGAAATTTTCCATTGACCAGAAAATCTTCAAAACTTTCCATATCAAGTGCATCAAAATTCTTCCATGTTTCATAATTCAATTAAAATTTTCACTACTACGTTATCAGATCTAAAAAAAATCCCAAACCTCCATATCTAAGATCTCATTTAATTTTCAAATCTACTCTCACGACTCACCAAATTACAGATCTAGCCACATGGACTTTAATTCAATTCTAATACTTAAATTAACATCAATAATCATTAAACACAAATACATACGAGTGCTTGAAATAATAATTGACGAAAAAGAGTACCTTTAAGAAGTTTTAACAGAAATGAAAGTGGTTTTTGGCGTGATTTTCAGATCCTTGCAATCGGAGCGTATTTATCTTTCTACAAGAATCAGTTTAACATGATTTCATGTGAGTGTGTATGCATGTATCTGTACGTATACGTGTGTGTATAAACGTATTTGTGTAAGTACAGAATTGAGAAGGGAAGATTACAGTTAGGGAAGTTGCCTTTCTTGTTTCTTCAGCTACTATTTTTTATTTATATTATTATTGTTGAATTAAGAGAAATAAAAAAACAAAAAATGGAATATTTGGGATCCCAACTAGGGTTAATGTATCAAGTAAGTCCTCGAACTATTATTTCAACGGTTGAGTCCACATCATTTTCTCAGTACTAAAAAGATAATTTTACCCTTATGGTCCGTTTGATTGTAAGGGTGAAATTTGGGTGGAAAGAAAATGAATTTTAGGAAATTGAATTGCCTAAAATTATTTTCCTGAAATTGTCAATTAATTGTGTTTGATGGGTATAATTTTTCACCTAAAAATATTAAAATTTTAGATCTTTTGGTTTCGTTTGACTTTGTTTTCATAAAAATTTCCATAAAGGAAAAAAAAAATTAACAATTGTCTATAAAATTTGTTTTCATTCCTGAAAAAAGAAACCTGGAAATCATTTTCCCACCATTTTGGTGGGAAAATCAATTCCACAAAATCATGGAAAAAGAGGACATCGGGTGGGAGGAAAATATTTTCCATGAAAAATTTGGCTATCAAACATTACAAAACTGGAAATTGAAATTTCAATTCCATTTTCCATAAAAAAATAATGGGCTATCAAATAGGTTCTTATATTTAATGAATGGAAAAAGGATAAGAAAAGAAGAAATGGCGACGTGGGAGTCGGATTGGATGTAGATTTTTATCTATTTATTGTCTAATTAAGCATAAGTGTAAAAGTTTACTTTTAACGGATTTAAGTTAAGTTAAGGACCTGATATGTAATTCTTTCGAATGTTTATTGAAAGAATTTTTGTTTCCAACCTAACCCTACTTGACTCAAATTGACTGGTTCGTGTTAAATTTTACGTTCAATTGGAATGGGTTCAAGTTAAAAAATCAAATTTGAGGTCAGGTTGGGTCTCGAATTATAAATTAAAACTCAACCCAACCAGATGAATTAAAATAATAATAATAATAATAATAATACCCAAAATAGACAAATCTAAATAGATATAGTAATAGAGATAAGAGAATGACTTAGAATGTACAAACGTCCATTTTTTACATAGCTGAGTGGCATGAATATTATGTACATATGTGAAATTATTTAACGATGAACTAAAATTTAAGGGCATGCTGTTGAAATGCATGAATCTAAAAAAAAAAATGTAAAAGAAGAAAATGTTTCATAATTTTAAACTTATTTATACATTATTTTTTAGAAAGAATTTCTTATATAGGTTAAAAACCACAGAGATTTTTAAATTATTTCAAATTTTAAAAAATTGTCCAAATTCAACAACTAATCGGATCCAACTTGAATTTGGCTCAAACCTAAATCGACCAATCCAATCCAAAATGACAAACTTTATCGACTTGAGTTGACTTGAGTTTATACACATAATGGTTTGGTAATTATGCATTACCACCCGAGCTTTGCAACCGCTTCGCTCAATTACTACATCTACCACAAACTGATTATATTGTGTTGGATTTGAGTTGAATAAAAAATCGATCCAACTTAACCCACGTCCAACCCTAGGTGCAATTGTGCTTAAAAATACTGTACATGGAGAAAGTAGAGGAATAATTCATGTCAAAGGACATTGGTAATAAGTGTGCTATCTTCAAATTGAAAAGTGTGGAAATTCGTCTGTTTATTTCCTGTGAGTTTTTATGGACCAAAATTCAAACATTGGGGTGTAAACATGGGCTGGGCTTTATAATCACGTCAAGGGAGTGGCCCCAAGTCTGTAGCACATGAAGTTCGTCCATTGTAGGCTCACTTTTGGTGACAACCGCCATTTATAATACTATCGGCCAATTTGTTTTTCCACAACTTTGACTACTTTGCGCCCTCATTCAATGCGACATCAGCAGCAAATGATAATAAAATCTGTTTATTTTGTTGGGTGAATTAGTTGATATGGGTCTTATAAAATATTTTTTTAAATCGCGCTACATAGTATGTAACAGTTTGTTTAAGATCACGTTGTTGAGTTCTTCTCACTGTAAGATGAAATTGTTATTAAAATTAGAGTTGTTTAACTTGTAAAAATAAAAAATTGAAATAACTTTAAAAACAACAGTGAATTCACAAACCGTAAAATTTAATATTGATGTCATGAATGATACTCGAATATACTTGAACTACATGGACTCGATCTAAGTTCACAAATAGAGGTTCATCTAACCTTAAACAAAGGTGTAGGGGGTAAACTACGTAACTCATTCGATGCTTAATCTCAATCAACTACTTATGCACAAAGCTATAAAGTATATGCATACGCCCTCAGGGCAAATCTCCCAGTGGCAAAGGAGATGGCGGTTAGGGCTCAGCGCGGTAGTGTGCAGAATTCGATTCCCCGTAAAGGTGGAATTGACTTTGTTGCAAGCGGGAGTTACCATAGAGTTAATAGCATAGGCCTATCTATAAGCTCTCCACCCTGGCTTCTGGGAGACACATCCTGCGATTTACCTCCTCCACGATGGTCCAAGGCAGGGTCGGTGGAGGGCCCTCAAGGTTGGGGTTCAACCTTTTTATAAAGTATATGCATACGTGTTGTATATTTATGATGATTTTTGGTATAATTTCAAAAGAATTATCACGCGTGGATCATGCGTAATATGATGGACTCAGGTGTCCTAGTGGGCTTGAGAGACCTACTACAATTGTACATTGTGAAAATTGCACTGAGGACTATTTTTAAAATTTGCATTTCATAAATCATATTTTAAGTTTCATACTTCAAAATTCATGTTATAATTAATTATTTGATATATGTTAAAAAAATATATTACTAATAACTCACCCCCATACCACCTCATCCCCACTCAACTAAAATCGTGACCTCTCGTTCCTCTCTTTCTCTATCTATCTCTTCCGTCAGAACCAACCACCGTAGCCTTGCGCAAGGCCATCGAGTGTGGTGCAGTGACACTTATAGGACCACTACACACTACGTCGCCACGTCAGCACTCCTTCGTGCGCAATAGTGCATCACTAGAGGCAGCAACAATCACTACAACAAAAATAGCCTAC